>JAJJWO010000073.1:0-131307 GCA_021655895.1 Fusarium sp. NRRL 66739
TAAGCTGATCTAGGGGAGGTAAGGCAACGGCGGTGATAAGAAGTGCCGAAAATAGGTGGGGCCGGCCTCCCTCCCCCCACCCCCCGCGTACCTGCATGCCCAATGCGAGTCGTAGTTGCCCCAGCACTTGGCACTTCCTAATTAACGCGTGAAAACGCGCTTATGCGGTGCGGGCTAGACTTCCCGCGACGCGACTGCCAATTTACGACGACACGGGCAATGGCCCATCCATTTTGAAGCTTCCATCACCATCTCCAACCTATTCACTACATCTTCACTTTTTTGTTCTCTTGTCAATCGTTCTGATTATTTACCTGTAAACTCGCAAGCGTCACCGAATCCTGTTCTTTGCCACTTTCGGGTGATTAACGGCTGTCGAATTCATTGCCTCAGCGTCCAGTCTCGTCATTTGAACTATCCTGCTGAAGCGATTCACCACTGTCTAGGTAGGCCCAACATGGCCAGTGAACGAACAGCAGCGGCGCGCACGCCTGCAAAGGCGACCAAGCCGGCTGCATCTACTTCTTCGTCCAAACAACGTTCAATCGTTTCTTTCTTCTCAAAAGCTGCTCCCTCCCCCGCCGCCGTAGCATCATCGCCTCTCTCAAAGGCCTCTCCCACCAACAAGCAATCGTCGTGCCTCAAAGAGACAACAAAAGCCAACTCGCTTCCCAAGAGCACTCCGCTATCCAAGCCCAAGTCGACCCCGACTGCCTCCGTCAAACGCGCGACTCCCGTCCCCAGCAGTGACGCCATCGAGCCCCCGAGCTCTCAAGAGAATATCGATTCCAATGCCAAGGTAGAAGACACCCTCCCATCACCCACCACGACGCCGGCTGAGACAAAATGAACAGTCACCGCCCACAATGAACCATGACACCCTCCCCAGCAGTCCGACTCGTAAGGTGAGATTCCCACCATGTCCAATGTCGACCTGATCAACCACTCATATTCCGCAGGGCAAAAAGGTTGTTAGCTATGCCGAATCCTCCGATGACGACGAGCCCTTCAAATTTGGCGGTGCTTCCAGTGCCCGCCGGCGGCCCAGAGTCCGACCAGTTGTCAAGGATGAAGATGACTACGAGGAAGAAGAACAGGCTGAGCAAGATGAGGAGACTGGTATGTATCTAAGCACCCCTCTTTTGAGCTTGACTAACAATGTAGACACTATGGATGACTTTATCGCATCGGAAAACTCGGAAGAAGACACCGCTCGATCCAAGAAGCGAAAGAGACCCTCCAAATCCTCCGCGCCCCGAAAGCGGTCCAACGTATCCTCTCCCATTCCTGCACCCGACATCGATATCAAGGATAGCATCCTAGAAGAGGACGAGTTGATGGACGACGTCGAGGGATCTACCGCTTCTCAATGGAGCTACAACCCTGAGTCGGCCGACAAGCATCCCGTCGTCAAGCCTGCCGAGAGGATGGCCGAGAAAGACCCCAAGCACAAGGAAAAGGCACACACCAGAGACCCGGATCAAAGGTATCCTTGGCTCGCCAACATCATGGACAAGGAGAAGCGAAAGCCTGACGACCCTGAGTACGACAAGCGAACAATCTACATCCCCCCGATCGCTTGGAATAAGTTCTCTCCTTTCGAGACTCAATATTGGAAAATCAAGCAGAACCTCTGGGACACAATTGTCTTTTTCAAGAAAGGCAAGTTCTACGAACTCTACGAGAACGACGCCACCATTGGACACCAGCAGTTTGACTTCAAGATGACCGACCGAGTCAACATGCGTATGGTTGGAGTGCCCGAGAGCTCGCTCGATTACTGGGTCAACCAGTTCATCGCCAAAGATTACAAGGTCGCGCGTGTTGACCAGATGGAGACCAATTTGGGCAAGGAGATGCGCGAACGACAAGACAAGAGCAAGAAGGCCGACAAGGTGATTACTCGCGAGCTGGCATGTATCCTCACGGCCGGTACTCTCGTTGATGGTGGCATGCTACAAGACGACATGGCTTCTTTCTGCGTCGCCATCAAGGAGTCGGTTGTCGATGACCTCCCGGCTTTTGGTATTGCTTTTGTCGACACTGCCACTGGCCGTTTCTTTCTTTCCAGCTTCGTGGATGATGTGGACTTGACCAAGTTTGAGACTCTGATTGCGCAAGTCGGCCCTCGAGAACTACTGTTGGAGAAGTCCCACCTCTCTACCAAGGCACTGCGTCTTCTCAAGAACAACACCAGCCCCACCACCATTTGGACCCATCTGAAGCCAGGAACTGAATTCTGGGACGCTGACATGACGCGCCGCGAGCTTGACTGCGCAAAGTACTTCAAGGTTGAAGATATCGACGATGAGGTGTGGCCTGAAACCCTCCAGGCCCTTCGGGATGACGATCTTGTCATGTCGGCGACCGGTGCGCTCGTGTCGTATCTGCGATTCCTCAAGCTTGAGGGACCTTTGTTGTCACAGGGCAACTTTGAGGTCTACAATCCCATCCAGAAGAACGGAACGCTGGTGCTGGATGGGCAGACGCTCATCAATCTCGAAGTCTTCTCCAACTCAGTTAATGGCGGTTCCGAAGGTACACTGTTCAGCCTACTTAACAAGTGTGTGACGCCCTTTGGAAAGCGTCTCTTCCGATCGTGGGTTGCGCACCCGCTTTGCAACATTGACCGCATCAACGAGCGTCTCGACGCCGTCGAGATGCTCAACGCCGATCAGACGGTTCGTGAACAGTTTGCTTCGCAGCTCGTTAAGATGCCCGATCTGGAGCGACTCATCTCACGAATCCATGCCGGCGCTTGCAAACCCGAGGACTTTGTCAAGGTTCTAGAAGGCTTTGAGCAGATAGAGTACACCATGAGCCTTCTGGGAGCTTACAAGGGCGGAAATGGCCTTGTTGATCGTCTTATTTCTTCGATGCCGAACCTCGATGAGCCTTTAAGTTATTGGAGAACAGCGTTTGACCGTCGCAAGGCTCGCGACGATAAGCTTCTCATTCCCGAGCGCGGTATCGAGGAGGACTTTGATGAAAGCTCCGATCGAATTGAGGAGATCAAGAAGCAGCTTGATGATCTCCTGGAGAAAAAGAAGAAGGAGTTCAAGTGCAAGCTTCTCAAGTTCACAGACGTTGGCAAGGAGATCTACCAACTTGAGGCACCCAAGAGCGTCAAGGTTCCTTCGACCTTCCGCCAGATGTCGGCCACAAAGGACGTCAAGCGTTGGTACTTCCCTGAGCTATCGCAGCTTGTGCGGGAGCTCCAAGAAGCCGAAGAGACACACTCACAGCTTGTGCGTGAAGTTGCTGCTCGGTTCTTTAAGAAGTTTGATGTCGACTACGAGACATGGTTGACAGCCATCAAGATCATCTCGCAGCTGGACTGCCTGGTCAGCTTGGCAAAGGCGTCAGCATCACTCGGCCACCCAAGCTGCCGCCCTCAGTTTGTGGACGAGGAACGGAGCACTGTCGATTTCCAAGAGCTCCGCCATCCTTGTATGATGAACACGGTCGACGACTTTATCCCCAACGACATTAAGCTCGGCGGCGATCAGGCCAAGATCAATCTGTTGACAGGAGCCAATGCCGCTGGCAAGTCTACTGTCCTTCGCATGGTAAGTTTATATGCAACATGGTTCTGTACAATACTAACAGTCTCTAGTCTTGCGTTGCCGTGATCATGGCACAGATCGGCTGCTATGTCCCTGCCACGTCTGCGCGCCTCACTCCGGTTGACCGCATCATGTCTCGCCTCGGAGCCAACGACAACATCTTTGCCGCCCAGTCGACCTTCTTTGTTGAGCTGTCCGAAACCAAGAAGATTCTGTCCGAGGCTACGCCTCGGTCGCTGGTGATTCTGGATGAGCTTGGTCGGGGAACCAGCTCATATGATGGTGTCGCAGTCGCCCAGGCTGTTCTTCACCACGTCGCTACCCACATTGGCTGCGTTGGTTACTTTGCCACGCATTACCACTCCCTCGCGACCGAGTTTGAGAACCACCCTGAGATCCGAGCACGCAGGATGCAGATCCATGTCGACGACGAGGAGCGACGCGTCACTTTCCTGTATAAGCTGGAAGATGGAGTCGCCGAGGGCAGTTTTGGTATGCACTGCGCTGCCATGTGCGGCATCTCATCGCGTGTGATTGACCGCGCCGAGGTGGCCGCCAAGGAGTGGGAGCACACCAGCCGACTCAAAGATAGCCTGGACAAGGCAAAGACTGGATGTTACATACCGCTGGGCATTCTGAGCGACGTGGGAGCGCTGCTAGGCGACAAGGGCGAGATGGGCGATGAGAGTGTGGATGTTCTTCTCAATGCCATAGAGGCGCTGTAGGAGCGCTGTAAATGTGATGTATGGGCGATACTAGGGCAGAAGGAGGGACATGAGCTGGAACAGACATGGTTCTAGAGGGAACAAAGGGATATCTTGCAAGGCGTGTATGGCGTCGTTTTCACATGTAACAGGAACGGGACATTGCTCGGATAGAGTTGTCAAGGGATAATAGGCGTTACAATGGAGTTTCGGCTGATCAAGGCCATGGCTTTTCACTCGGACTGGACATTGGACTTGTGTGTGGTGTGTGATATCAACAGGGATGAGAAGGTATAAGAATGTCTAGTACTAGCATAAACAAAATGTACCAAAGGTTGCGTTGTGTACAAGATCAAGGTGCCGTCATCATAACTCCAACCCAACTTCCTCGATTCATTCAGACAAGACAGAGTGATGCTACAACAAGTGTGCCATAAGCTCCAATCACTCATCTTCCGCGATAACAGAAGCAGCAACAGAGGCAGAAGGCGAGGCACCCGCCTTCTTCATTCGAATTCTACTCGAAGCACGAGAAGGCGCATGACTACCAGGCGTCTTCTTAGCCCGCTTGGTGGTCTGCTTGGGAGTCTTGACTATTATCCCGGGTCAGTTTCATGTCTCTTTTGACAATAGAGAGTAAATTTACCATTCTTGCTCCTCTTGGCCTTTTTGACAGCCGGGCCAGCATCGTCAGCTGGTGTTTCTTCCGTAGATGGAGTCGCAGCCTCGCTTGCCCTGCGACGCTTCTTCCCAGCACCATCTTTGCCCTGCAGCTCTGCAATGTCGTCCACGTCCGGCTCGAGCCCATCGTCAGAGTCAGAGTCGCTCTGGTACTTGTACTTGGAGTCTTTCTCCCGGCGTCCAACCCACCCTGCGTGTTTCTGGAGCCCGGACAGGCTGCTGTCCTCCGGCATACCGGGATCATGCCATGATCCGGGGAAGGGCGGAGATCCTTCGTACGGCGGCCAGGGAATGTCCCACCACTCGCTGTTGTCTTCGTTATTGGGGTCGGAGCGCCAGAGCGTGGCGTAGTGGTCGGCGGCGTTGGTAGGGTAGATTGTGCGCTTGTAGGACGGATACTTGCGAATGAACATATCCTTGATGGCACCGAGTTTCTTAGGGAGGTCTGCAGCGCGGATCCAGCCGCTGCGGTTGGGGAGATTCTTGGGGAAGCCTTTGCCATTGCGGATTCTGCAGCAGCGGGTTTTGTCTGTGTGGAACTGGGATGTGTTAGTGGGTGTTCTGAGGGTGAGGTGAGAGTGAGAGATACTGACCTCGAGTTCCTTGCTGCGACCGATGGGTGAGCGGTTAGGGCTCTTGCTACGCCTCTTAGGCGCCTTGCGAAGACACTTGGAGCAGTACATATCATCATCGGGGTCGAAATCAGGGTCTCCAGGTCCCAGTTTCTTAACCCAGTCTGGAGATCTCGCTCGACGTCGACGAACTCCTCCATCCTCCGAATCAACCTCATCATAATCGTCATTATCTTCACCATCATCTTCATAATCCCCATCATTTTCACCTGACGGGGGACCTCTCTTCGACTTCTTGGGCGTGCGACCTCGGCCTACGGTTGCTGAGCTCTTAGACCCGCTACCGTGGCCATCAGCTGGCATCTGAGATCGCCTGCCGCGAGAGACTGTCGAGACATCGCTCACCAACTCATCCTCCGATCCGTCATATTCAGGTTGAGGCTTGCGCATAGTCTTCTTCAAGGCACGTTCCTTTTTCTTGGTAACTACCGCCACTGAACCCGCGGCTTCGTCAGACTCCTCAGAGTCTTCAGACTCGTCAGACCCGACCTCGACAACTTCAATTTCGGATGAGACTTGGGATGTTGTCTGAGCTGAGTCTGTACGTTTGCTTGGGCTGGGTTGTCTAATAGGTGGCAGTGGTGTCGGGGGAGGAAGAGGAGATGCCTCTTCGTCTGGCTCCTCTTCTTCATCTAGTTCGTCGTCAGATGGGCCGAGCTGCGCCTCCTTTCCATGATTGACACGTAAGTGGCGACGATACTGCTGATCAGACATGGAACCGACATGCGCGCCGCACTTCTCAAAAAACATGCACTCAATGATCTGTTCACCGGGGCTAGTTGCTGTCGGGCTTTCAGTTGGAGCGGTAGAGGCCTCTTCTGCAGTCTGTTGATTGAGTGCATCCGTATCATCCGAAACATCTCTGGTGACAGCTGAAGGTGCAGCGTCCCCCAGATTCATCGGCTCGTTCGATGCCGCGGGAACATTAGCAGGCGCCGGCGTAATCCACAGCTTATAGACGTGACAGTCCAGATGCTTGACGCACTGATCGATGGGGCGATCCTTTAAGATTTCGTTACCAGATTTGTCTTTGCCAGCGCTGAAGGTGAAAGGCAGGTGACAGAAGGGACATTGTTCCAGTTTAACATCAGAATGGTGTTGATCGAAATGCGTCCATATCCCCCAAGGGCTGAGATGTTCTATATCAGGCGCCGTACAAGCAGGAATTGGGCATACGGCGGGGGGGTCGAAGGAGACATGTGGTCCAGAAATGTCATGCCAGGCAAGCGGAGTTGAAAGGAGGCGTGGCGGTTGAGCAAGCTTCACGTAAGGCCCATAGCTGATGACCTGTTGCTTTGCAGCCACTGGCAAGGAAAGGGCTGTTGCTGCCTTCGTAGCAAATGGATTGGGGGCCTGTGGTGAGTTTGTGGTGAAAGGGTTTGGCAAGGATACTTGATTCACAGCAAAGGGGTTGGGCGGTTGAGGGCGCAATGACGATGGCTGCGCTTGACGAGATGATTCGCCTCTCGTCCCAGCCTGTCCAGGGGTCTGAGAGAACGCCGGTGTAAGACCTAGGATCTTCTTCAGCTCTTTGCTATGCTTCTCGCGCATATGAGCGCCTCTCTGGTCGTTATCCCACCACTCAAACAAACTCTCCTCACACCACGGACACTTCCGCGATTGATGAGCAGTCTGCACATGCTTATCCATGGCCTCCTCATCGCCAAGACGGAAGGTGATGTGACAATCCTTGAACGGACACTCCATCGTGCGCTTCAGTGCCACGTTCCGAACACGCCAAAAGGCTTCCTGGAGCTCAGCTTGCTCGGTCGGCGTGAGAATAGCCTTGGATACCATGGGGAAATTATGGCTGGTTCGAAGGAACTTCTCAGCGGGAGGCGCGGTGATGGGAATGCCGAGTCCAGCAGCTGACGGCCATGATTCAGGCTCATATCCTTCAAAGATGCTGGGCTGCGTGGTCCATGTTCTCCCGCGATCGTCTTTGTCAACTGGGTCCTTGATTCTCCAGGGTGATGGGGTAGGCACGCCAGGAAGGGAGTTGACGACGTGAGGTTCGTGATCATCTTCGTCGGATGAAGGGTCATCCATGTCAACATCTTCTTCACTGTTGCCGTCTTCATCGTCGGAGCCTTGTGCTGGCTCTGGGTAGTAGCCGGATTCATCTGAGGAGAAGCCATCCTCAGCGAGATCTTCATATTCGGTCTGTTCCTCTCCAGACTGTTGCTCTTTAGACTTCTCTTGCCCAGATGGCGTTTCTTCCGCCTCATCATTGTCAAAGTCTTCATCAGTGGAATCCTGGAGCAGCTCCAGCCCAGAGCGTTCCCGTTGGACATCGGCATAGACAGGTCGATGTGTCGCCAACACTGCGACATGATCATTCTGCTGGCCTTGACCCCGGAGCACCGGAGTGTCAGGAAACTGGAGCCCGTTCGATGGGTTCCCAGGAAGATTCGTTTGAGGGACAGTAGACGACACAAAAGCTGGCTTCCTTTGTTTGTCCTCTTTCTCTGCTCTCATCTTTCTTTCCTTCTCATAGTCCTCAGGTCCGGGGACAGGCCCAGAAGGATACACCAAGGCACGATCAACGCTGACGTCGCTATGGCTCAAGCTTGATTTCAGAGTATCGAGTTCAAGAACCTCTTTCTCCCAGTCAATCCGCTTGAATGGTTCTTTGTGGCCAAGCTCGCGATGGTCCACTCGAATACCCCAGATGTTGCTCTTGGGTAAGCAGGTCACCCAGTCCACCTCTGACTTCTTCAGGAGAGACACAGTAAGGTGGAGAGATGTAATCGATTGCCTGATACGGAGCCAGTCATCCTCGGTTGAGTCGGGGGTGATCAAATGGGCGGGTGAGTCCATATGTTGTACATGAAAGCTGCTGTCAGAAGGGGTTTCCTTGAGTAGCACATGATCATGAGTCTCGCGCCAGTTTTCCTTGTGCTGAGTACGAGCACACAGACTGTCAATCGCATCCAAGAAGTCCTTCAGGTTCGACTTCAAGTCTGGCATTCTCTCAGAGATCTTACCATCGCTACACCAATCTGGAAATAAGCGACAATGTCCTGGGTGCCATCGCACATAAAGAGAAAGGTACGAAGTCGGAAAGTTTCTAAGCTTCCTTGCAAGAATCTTGCTGATATAAGGGACGCGAGTAAAGTTACGTTCAAGGTGAACCTCCCAAGCTTGAATACCATCACAATCATTAGAAAGCTGGTCAGATGCATTCGCGGTATCACCCTGTAATAGATATACCGACCTCATCTTGAACCATGTCGGCAAGTCAAATGCTTCGTTTGCAATATTGCAGAGTGATTCAAAGACCTGCCCGAATGATTCCGATACGGGATGCTTCTTTGCCATTAGGTGCGGATTAGGCAGAGGATAATAGTTGGGCAAAATAATAGGACTGACATGAGGTTCAAGCCAAGAGCATTCAACCATCCAGCAAGCGCTGGGGTTGTTAAGCGGATGAAGCAAATCCCACACCCACTGTGGGAGCCCCATAGCACCATATATATCTGGCACTTTCCGCTGAGCACCGGGCTTGTTCTTATCAGAGAGCCGGAACAAGGCGTGGTTGTATTTGGAGCCCTTGGGCATGCCAAACAGGACCTCCATAGTAGCAGTGAAGTGAGCGCTGAACTGCTCTGAGCCATACTTGCTGATGCTAAAGTTGGGAGTCTTGGTCTTGGGAAAGGACAAATAGGCGTAGCTGATAGCTTCTTTTTCAGGTCCGTTGTTGGCTGGCCCGAGAAAGCGGCCAATCTTGACCACGTCGGTTGCAAACTGCTCCTTGGAAGGCTCCCACCATTGTAGTGTCCTATCTTTGTCCCACCCATGTACAGCAAAGATAGCACAGCATTCCACGTGTCCGTCTCGGGAGTCAGCAAAGTGCTCTTGAAGGAACTTCATGGCCGGACTGTCCCTTGTAAGGGGTAACCGATCATGAATGGGCATGGATCTGCCGGTTTTGCGATCAAAAATGTGAAGGGAATAGTTGGAGTCAGACGTAGAAGATGGCTTGATGCGGAGCAACTGTCTGAGTACACTGGAGTAGGATCGCCATTTGTGGGGGACGAAAGGGATGCGTCCGTTGAGGCCGTAGAGATATACCCATCCATCATCCGGATGAATGCACGTCTTGGACTCGGACTTCGGTGCGTAATCAGCATCAGCATCAGCATCAGGAATGTCGTCACAGGTGTCCTCATCACTTCCACCTCCACGGAGACCCAGAACCGGCTCGTTCGTCTTTGGCAGCGGTATGGGGTAATTAAAGGCTTCCTTGGCTTCAAGTTGTTAGTCCCAGGCAATGCCTTAGAGGAGCAGGCCGGTTGACTTACCTTTCAGGCTATCCTTGCCCCAGTCTCGGCGATCATATGCAGAGAGGAAGTGCAACGGTGGCTTGATGTTGTACCGCGCGGGCTCCGGTTCGCCCATCCCCAGATCCGTAGAAAGTTCCTCAAGAGGGTTGACCATGGGGGCGATGGGCAGTCCGAAGTACATGATTGTCAGCTTGGTAGCCAGGGTATCCTCGACGTCCTTGAAGCGACCAGCAAGCAAAGCCTTGTACCGCTCCGTGTTGGCGGCTTGCATTTCTTTGACGTGAGGATGATCAGATGGGACCAACATGCGAGATTCATGGTAGGTGAACGACTGCGACACGATCTGCTGTATCGTCATGTCTGACTTCAATAGGAAGACGAACTCATCATGCTTATTCTTCCACTTTGGGTCTTGTGGCTCAATGAACGGGTCGATGCGACTTGCAGCCTCTTCCGGTGTCAAGTATTGTGTGGAATCTTGTAAGGCGAACGCTGATGAGATGCCAGTCTCCATCTTGCGTCGTGAGCTACAGTCAGTGGGCTTGGGAGGTTAAGAAGGTAGGAAAGACTTGAGTCGCAATGTCTATGAGGTTTGGCGCAAAGGTGAAAAGATGGAAAAGATGGTAGGGAGCTCAAGCACGAAGAGTGTGTAGGAATGCAACAAGAGCTCAGGTGTGTATGGAAGAAAGGAATGAAGACTGACAAAAAAAGATCAAGAAATAGAAAAGGCAGATCAAGTGAATGATGGAGGTGGACGAGGTTAAATCGCATGTCTGGTGAATAAAGCTTTCGCAAGATGAAGCTTCTGAGTGACCTAGCCACGGAGCCCTGGCTCGTGTGCAATACCATTGTTCTTCAGACTAGCAACCTTGCACGTACCAAGCAAATATTTGCGTTGGTGCTGGTAGACAAAGAACCAGATGCTGCTCTTTGACAGGTTGATGGGTGGTCTGTGTATAGCTCGCTCTTCTCGGCACACCAGTTTGTCCTCGAAGCCGATTATTTCTACATCCTTATATAGCCAAACTGACTTTCTGTAATATTGTTGGTGGATTGTACGTGAAGAAAACAAACATGGAACCCCAATTACCCTCTGGAAATATGGTCAATCTTTGTGGGTGGTCGCAATCATCAAGCTTCAATTGAGATACTCAAGTCGGCTCTTGAAGCAAGTATCTGTTGACGGTCGCCAACACTCTGGCCCAGCCGCGCAAGATCAGTCCGTTACGATCAATCCTGAATGGGATCTCAATAACACCTGCATGGTACAAAATTAGCAACGAGCGAGGCCCAAGCTCCCACTCACCTCGTAGTAAGGTCCCAGCCCAGCCTCCCTTCAGCTGCCAGGTGTGTCTCTTCCTTTGTTCCATTTCAGGCCGAGTAGGTAGAAGATAGGGGATGAGCATTCAATGTGAACAAAGAAGCTGGCGGACCCTGGGTGAGCGATCATTCAAGGGTGAATGTCACCTGGACGTCTGTTGTCCGACTTCTTTGTTCCCTTACGAATAACATATTCCCGAGTGTTGTTGTAGGGATTGCGAAATCACAAGAAGGTGGCGCGAATGGCTGTGGATAAAAGAGTCGTCCATTATAGTATTGTAGAGATGTATTCTTTGTCCGACTCGACCGTTGCCGTCACTGGGCGCTAGATTGGATCGACCAGCACCTTGGTGAATCAACCGGCATGCTGCTTCACCAGCTCCTCCAGCTTTTCCTGAAAGTCGGAAAAGTAGTTGATAGCCTGAACAATCTTTCCCTCGCTCGTGCCAAAGCCACTTCTAGTAAAGGCGAGCTTCCAAGAACTCTCATCCTTGATCAGGGCACTGTAGTCTGTTGTCTCCCAGCTCTTCTTGACGGGGCCTTGCGCAAAGAATTCACCAAGCTTGCCGTTCCAGGTTGACAGGTCAGTAGAAGCAAGTCCGGTAAGCAGGTTCGGGGTGACTGTAATATGCTGGATTCCGGCAAGCTGCATCACCTCGTCGACAGACGAAAGCGAGGCAGCCATGACTTGAGTGCGGAATGAATGGCTAGTATAGTATGCTTGCACTTCGCGACAAAACTCAAAGGCTTTGTGTTCGTCCACGTATCTGCGGTGGTCAGACAAATGACGAAGATAAGTCAAAGGACAACTCACCCTGCTTCAAAATGAACCTTGAGCTCATT
Source organism: Fusarium sp. NRRL 66739 (assembly GCA_021655895.1). Taxonomy (NCBI): domain Eukaryota; kingdom Fungi; phylum Ascomycota; class Sordariomycetes; order Hypocreales; family Nectriaceae; genus Fusarium; species Fusarium sp. NRRL 66739. The sequence continues at coordinate 12,033 of JAJJWO010000073.1, forward strand.
GACGTAGGGGGCAATGTAGTTGCATTGTGCTTCGGCAGCTAGTGCCGCTTGCTCCATGCAAAACATGGTGGTTGCAAGTGTAGCGATGCCTTTTGACTCCAAGGCGCGGCATGCCTGGAGGCCTTCCCATGTAGACGGGATCTTGATGCACACTCTTTTCGTGTCAAATTCGGGTGCCAACCCCTTGAAGATGTTGACGATTCCTGGAGGGTGTGAGTGGAGGCGATATAAGCAGACGACGTAAACTTACGGTTGGCATCGTCTACTGTGCCGGAGATTGAGTATGACAGCTTTGGGTTGGTCTGAATGAGCAGGTTTCCAGTGACGTTGGGTGCTATCAATATTTGCAGTTTGACCACCTTGTCACATTAGTAAGGCCGACGACACTGGAGATAGGCATCGTACCAGGATTTGGACAACGAATTCTTCAAAGTTTGCAGATCCTTGCAATTCCTTCAGACTTCCTCGAGCGTCTTGGATAGCCTCCTTGATCAATGCATCGTGGTGCAACAGAGGCTCTCCTGCGAGCGGCCTTGAAATCTCGGAGAAGGCAATGGCCTTGGGCAGTAGTCAGCATCGCTATTGGAGGTAGTGGGAATAATATGCTAACCTGGTTGGATGTGCAATCCACAAAGGGACCAAGTTCACGAGCGACTGGCAAGAGTTAGTTGAAGGAGCGAGTATTAGTCGAATGCTCTTGATATACCATTGGAGTCGAGAGTATCACAGTCGACCTGACTGTTCTGACGGAGGGCGTCCAATAATGTCGTCATATTAGCGGTTGGGGTCTTGAGACGAATGAGACTGTTGTCCAGATGAAAGAGTATAGTAGGTAGTTTATTGTGCGATGTATCAACTATTCAAGCGAACAAGGCAAGATATTTGACTTGTCGCGTCGGCCCCCACGCATCTAGGCTGCCGTCCAAAGTTTGGCAGTCATTCGCTGGTCTTGGCTCCCCAAAACGCCCACGATGCGGCTAGAATTACCATCCTGATAGCAATGGCAACACTGCGGAGCTGCCATTCTTGGAGATCCGTCAATAAGGGATGGAGTAGAAAGCTTTCTACGCCAGTCGATAGAACGGCGTGATCATGTGGTGGAAACGCGTGGGGTAGAAGCTGTGGTTCTCTTGCGTAGGCACTCCATACGACGCACCGAATACCGGCTGATGATAAATCGGCAGATCTGAAGCTCCCTCCCACCAGGGATGAATGGACCCTTGAAGTTTGGAGGAATTGAGTTTAGCGGCGATCTCGCATCTCATATCGTGGGAGGTGGGAGAGAGCAAGACACAGCGTGGGGTTTCACCTCGACAGCTGCACGTGACATGTCACGTTTCTTCCCCAGAATTCCCCGATTGGGCAATCCATTGCATCAAGAATCTGCCATGGTCCAAGTCGCACCACCCCGAGATATACCGTAAGCTCACGCCTCACGCCTCACCAGCGTCGGTAATGGACTGAGTCGAGTCTCGCTGAGTGAGAAACGGCCATGAAACCTCCCGCCAGGCCACAATGCGACCACCACGATGCCTCTTCCCCGCCGCGGAGCTGCTCCTCAGGGCCCCCGCGAGCAGACGATCCATGTCCTCTGCCGCAGCCTTCCAAGCGCCCAGAACTATAGTCGCTGCTACGCCGTGGAAGGGCTCTTCGTTTTTTCTGTCGAATAGGCTCTTTGACCGATCGAATTGCCTCGACTTCGTCATACTGCGCCGTGCCAATGGCATATACTCCACCTCGGCTTCAGCGGCGGCATCGCCAGACTCGACATTATCTTCCTCTACGACAAACGCTGCGCAGACTGAGAAGGATGTTGCTCCCCATAGAAGACGACAGGCTCAACGTCGCGAAAAGGCCGCCGCCGCCGCTAAAGGCGAAGCACCACTTCCTCCCGATGCCTCCTCTCTACTCTCCACCCACGCCGCCTCGCAGTCAAGCTCTATCCGTCGCTACCTCGCCGCCGTTCTCTCCCTTTCGAAACCGCGATTGACCATGCTCGTCGTCCTCTCCGCCATGGCTACATACGCATTATACCCCGTACCCGAAATGCTCTCGCCGAGCACGACCGAAACCCCGAGTCTAAGTCCCCTCACATTATTGTTCCTCACGATCGGCACGACGCTGTGCTCAGCCAGCGCCAATGCTCTCAACATGCTTTACGAGCCCGCGACCGACGCCAAGATGTCTCGAACCCGAAACCGCCCCCTTGTGCGAAAGCTTATCTCACAGCGAAGCGCCGTCCTCTTCGCTATTCTCTCCGGAGCTATTGGAACGGGCGCTCTGTACTTTGGTGTAAATCCCACAGTCTCCGGACTCGGTTTCGCCAACATTGTCATCTACGCCGCAATGTACACTCCTCTCAAGGCTGTCACGGTTTTCAACACCTGGATCGGTGCTGTCGTGGGTGGCATTCCTCCTCTCATGGGCTGGGCTGCAGCTGCTGGCGAGACCGCCACCAAGGATGGTTCATGGCGCGAGCTCTTGTTCGCCAGCGACGGTTCATCCATTGGCGGCTGGGTCATGGCCGGTCTGCTATTCGCATGGCAATTCCCTCACTTCATGGCTCTCAGCTGGCCAATCCGCGAGGAATACAAAAAGGCCGGACTTCGCATGCTAGCATGGACAAACCCCGCGCGCAACGGTCGCGTCGCCCTACGATACAGCCTCGTCTTCATTCCCCTCTGCGTAACGCTCTGCGCCGCAGGCCTAACAGAGTGGTCCTTCGCCGTGACCAGCTTCCCCATCAACGCCTGGCTCGTGCGGGAGGCCGTGCGCTTCTGGCGGTACGAGGGCAACAAAGGAAGCGCGAGGGGTCTATTCTGGGCGAGTGTGTGGCATCTCCCTGGCGTCATGATCCTTGCTCTGCTGCACAAGAAGGGCATGTGGAGCAGGGTGTGGAGGAGCGTGTTTGGCGAAGAGGAGGGAGAGTGGGAGGAGGAGGAGCTGGATGAGATGGTGAGCATGGCCGTAGAGAAAGCGGGCAGCCAGTTGCAGCGCGAGAGGCCAGTGCGGTGATATGAGGATGAGCGAATGAATACTGTAACAACAACTGTATCTATGTGATAGGGAGGTAAATCTTGTCTGGCATCTCGGCTGCAGTGCTGCACCTCTTTATAAAAAACAGCTCATATAACCACTGTACGATATCTGTAAATAAGATCCCAGGATAAATCTCAAAAGCAGCAAAAAGATTATATTTCTGATATCCAATGATTGAACAGACTGCAAGCATGCTGAAACGTTGCTAGATCCTAGTGTCGTGGTATCTCTATCTCTAGTTGTACAAAGGAAATGTAACTCGAGCATTCCCTCTTCTGACCACCATTTTAAAGCAGAGAAACAAAGAATAAAAAAGCATTACGCAAATGCTGAGCGCCGAAACAAAGGGGAGAAGCCCCAACCATGCGTGATCGTCGTTAAATCGCCCAGAAGCACCAAAACACCAGAATGGCCCATGCTGCTCGCCATGCAGTTTGTAAAGGAAGCATCCACACAGTTGTGTTGGAATAAAAGATGGACAAAAGGAATGGACGGCGAGGGTAGGGTGTGTCCTCCGAAGAGGCATGCGAAGAGTCGTTGCAAGGATTCGAAGACAAAGAGAGTGAGGCTCAGGCGTGTTAAACACCACCTCTACCTGGCCTATTGATAAGATTCCCAATACCCATATCGGAGCTCTGCGGTCGATGCGTCAAATACTGCTGGGGACTATTCCCCTGACTATGCCCGCTCGCATGGTGAGCACCGTAGGCATTCGCACTCGCGCTCGAGCTCACGCTCGGCGAGTATCCGTGGCCGGGGTAGCCGGTGCCGTAGGCGGGGCCGAGACTGTACGGGACGGCTGCCATGTGGTGCGGCTGCAGCTGCTGGAAAGACGTGTTGGCCGAGGCCACGACGGACGAGGCGCTGGTCTCGGGGCTGCTATAGGATGCGTCTAGTTCGTCAACCGGTGTCAGGCCCATGCCGGAGATGCCGCTGTCGTCGTCATACCCTGAGAGAGCGCCGGACTCGAGACGGTCGCGGCGGGCTGCGGCGCGGGCGGCGCTTTGCAGATTCTTGAGGCCGTTGGACATGCACTATACTATACATCAGCAGGTGTACGTTTAGCTCAGGGAGGATCTTACCTTGGCTTCGACAACATTCCACTTCTCGCCGGTTCGAGCTGCGAGTCCGCTCCAGATTTCCTTCCGCATGGCCATGTACTCTTTGGCCAGTCGCTGAAGCTTCAGGTTATCCCAATCATCAGCGCCCTTGCGCTCCAACAGTCGCTCGTGACGCTTGCGGCAGGCATTAGGAGTCTTGGTAGGGAAGTAGTTGACTTGGATCTGACCCCAGTTGAGACCCTGCATCCGCGCAGTGAGCAGCTGCTGGTCATCCTGAGGCGTCCAAGCTCCTGAGCTCGCGCGGTGCTGGACTGGTGGGGGAACGGAGACGGGTGGTGCTGTGGCTGGGGCATAAGATTCATATGTGGGTTGTTGGGTTTGTGTCTGGAGAGCAAGAGATGAAGCAGAGGTAGTGGTCATGTTGTAGTATGGGACAGCCATTCGCTGCTGGTCGTATAAAGGAGACGGGGCTAGAGAGACGGGGATGCCCGCAGGGTAGCGGTTCTGGGAGGTGCTCTGGGCCCGTGAGTGTTTCGGCATGGTGGAGGATATGGGCGTATAGTAAGGAGAAGTGAAGGGATTCAGAGTGGCGAACTCGGTATCAATTACGGATTAAGCGTAGTAAAGAAGGTGAGGTCCGGGTCAACCGGCCTGGTCTGCTTGATTCGGTCTTGAAGATGGCGGCCCAAAGAAATGGAGACTCGACCGAGCGAGGTATCAATAGCGAATGGGTCAAAGGAGATGATAGTAGAGTCAAGGAAACAAGGAGAGCCGAGATCCAATGGTCAAGAAAGCGACAGATGGAAGCGCCAAGAGAGAAGCACAAAGTAAAGAAAGAGAAAAGGAAAAATGAATAAAGAGGCTGGGCAAAGTGAGAGTGTCTGGAGAATGGATGAAGGACGAGGCCATGGGAGGCCGGATATGAAGCAGCTTTAAGGTCCGGGGACGTCCATCCTGGGCATCTGAGGCAGAGACAAAGACCAATCCCGCCCTGGGCGGTTCTGGCACTGAAACAGGAACAGAGAGACAAAAGAGGTAATGAAACAGCACACTTGTGTCTGAAAACAGTGGTATTCCATGAATGGGCCGCTGATATTGGTCCAGGAGGCGGCTGTTTGGGAAACTGGGCGGTTAAGGAATGGGCGCCTACAGTGAAGAGGGACTGCTCCGTACTACGGAGTTTGAGCAGGCGCCAGACTCTTGCGATGCCGCTGTCAAAAAGGTCCCAGGCCATGATCCAAATCCAGACGGGCGTGTGTACAAGATAGACAGGGGAGAGCTAAGAATGACAGGCAGGGTCTCGACAGCCAGCCGATGTGCAGACGCGAGGACGGGTCATGACACGGTGCAGCGCCTGGGGAAATGAACGGGGTCGCCGCACTGCATGTGGTGTGCATGAAGGAGATCAGAAGTGGGACGACAAGAAACAGACGCTTGTGTGGTTCTTGAAAGAAGCGCGCAGAAGGGAGAGGATCCATAGACATGGCACGAACGACGGGAAAGACCGCAGCGGCAAGACAGTATGCGCATCATTGTTGTGCCGGCAGATGAGAGCGAGCACCCCTTGTCACTTTTGGCCCTGTAGAGATAAAACAAGAAAGTGCTGGCGCGATAGCATCCAGACATGGTAAGTGTCGTTGAGAAAGACATACAAAGGGTTTGGTGTTGAAAGCAACGTCGCAGGCCCTGGAGCTCGTGTGGATCCATGCGGCCGTTTAATTGGCCGGTGCCTTGGAGGCGCGCGTCTAAGTTAAATAGGCGACTCCTAAAATAGCTAGCTCTTCTATTTTCGGACTGCTCGCGTGCTGTAATTGGGTCGATGAGCTCATAGGTACCACACCTTGAGATCTAGCAGATCAGGTACAAGGGGCAGTCCAGGATCTTGTGTCTTTGTGGGATGAATGACAAGCGCTTGGAAAGGTCTTTAAAAAGGTCACTTGGGCGTGTAGTGAAGCAGATGGGATGTTTCAGGTTGTTCTAACTCATGCTTGTCTGATTGATTGCTGAGGTTTATGGGCGTATAGAAGGTACGATAAGATAAGGATCGTGGATGAAGCAGCTTGTCGGCCAAGTTTACCTGTATGCATAATAAACTGCCGAATCTCTGTGCATTTCCCTGGATATTCTGCTGTCGAAGTGCCTGCTAGACCACGAATGTTACTCGTGGCTCTGGTGACCCAGAAATTATGTCTCTATATTCTCAAAGGTCAAGCTTAATACCTAAATCACCATCACCAATTAAGCATAAAAAGAAAGAGTACTGGGTTGATGTCACTGTGGTCGTGCGAGTTACAAATTAATGAGGACGATCTCAAGCACCGTCCCCAATCTCCTGATTGGACAACGGATTCAAGGGATTCGGCAGTGGCGGGAAGTAGAAACATGTGGCAACCAATTCATTTAACCCAAAACGGACCACGAGTCTATGTCTATCAACCACGCCGGTAAATAAATTAATGGTCAACAAGCTCGATAATACAAAAATGCGCGAAAAGCAATCCAGACCTCGAGGACGACCCCGCGGAAGACCTCGAGTCTCCAAACCCCCAGGGAGACCGCGGGGACGGCCTCGCAAGACGCCGCAACATCCATCGTCGGCTCGTCACGCCAAGAACAAGCAGCATATACTATCCGATCGACAGATCAGAATAAATCTAGATAGACCCGAGCGCGTACCCGGCACCGATAAACGCGTCGGCGACGCTTCTCGAAGAATATACGAGTTCACGGGTCAATGGCCCTGGGAATGGGCCGCTGATTTCCCGCCTAGGAAATGGGGCGTGACCACGGTAGAGAACCTGCGACAGCTCATCGGCGGCGTGCGAAAGCAGAAGAGGCCGAGGAGTTCAGCGAATAATTACCAGACAGTCAAAGACTTTCTCTACGATGAAACGCGGAAACGCAGGAGATGCGCGCCGTATCTGAAAGACGACGATATACTACTCGCTTTCGACCACTTTGGCATTCAAACCAGGAGGAAGAAAAAGGGTTTACAGAAACATGTTCAAATAAATGGGGCGGATGAGGTGATAGATTCTGACTACGAGGGTCACAGCGACGCAGACTCAAGCTCTCCGGATGACAGTTGGGAGGACTACGTCGGTTGCGATATTGATAATGAGTCTATTGCAACGACGGATAGAGATGAAGTTACTCCCGAGTTTCGGAAACGTTCTCGGTCATCACCTGACCCCTCGCGCGCACAGAAGCGTGCTCGGATGGATGAGCTTGACATAACAAACGATATACAAATCGATAGTGTCGTTTCGACATGTACTATGGTACCGAGCTGCACCTATCTAGTAAGTCTGGCAATACTCCTTGCAACTCATCCAGTTAACAATCGTAGTCGCAAACTATCCCACTTCAAACATACCATCCCCAGAACATCGCAGACCTCATCAATGGACTTGATATACTTGAACTCAGAGAAAAAGACGGAAAAGAAACCATCACTCGTAATCTCGCTGAATTAAAAGCATCAATCCAGGCAAACGAAGCTGCCTCCGCAAATACCATAGTCAGCAACCAAGTCCTCGATAAACTATGTCTAGATCTTAAAAAACACAAAGCCGAAAAGGAAAAGATCGAGAACGGTAAAAGGTTCTTTGAGGAGCACCACCAGGACATGGCGGTAACAGCCGATGTCGTCGCTGAGACCATGCAGCATTATGCGACGAGGCTCGCAGAGTGCGATGCGCTCATGGCTCAAACGCAGAGTCAGATTGAACAGGAGCTGAATCTGGCTGCGCGAAGAAGCTCCGAAGCAAAGGATCAGCTCGAGAAAGACAAGGCAGAAGTCCAGCGGCTTGAGGAGTGCGAGAAAGAAAGTGATAAGAACTTGGAGTATTACCACGCCATTGGATCGCTCATGAAGCTGGGTCCGTCGGGCATGGCGACTCTACTGGGGAATATGAAGTACGATAATATTTTTCTGCTGAGGCTGGTGAACGAAGTAGCGGCAACCAATACGGTGTCAGACACAACAATTAACTAAAGTCTATAAATGGACATATATCTCTCCATCCCAAGCCGACAGACAAGATATATGGTTAGCATAGACAGTTTCACGTCACCAAGTCATAACGCAATGCAATAGGTACGAGAATTGAGGCATGACTAAAAACAGCAGTCGATAGCTTCTCTAATTCTATTATTATATATTGTACATCTTGGAAGCAACGCTTAACTCAAAGCTAGCCGTTTAGGTCTAGTCTAGTCCTGGTGCTCAATGTCTTGCTTGTGCTCAACCTCCTCCACACGACGCTCGAGGTCCTGGCCAGCGGCAAACTTGGCTCGGTCCATGGTGGGAACAAAGAAGGGAGCCTCGGTGAAGAGGTACTTCATCTCCTCCAGAGGACGGTTGGCAGTCTCGGGGAGGATAGCCCAGAAGTAGAGCGCGTTTGTAAAGTTACACACCTGGGGGTGTTAGTACAACGAATTGACATGTCAGAGTGAGGGAGGGAGACTTACGATAAAGAGGATGTACCATCTCCAGCCAATGCCGTGGTTGTCATCAAGAGCAACAGAGGTGGTCTGGCCAATCATGGTGTTGAAGGCAAAGGACATCATGGTAGCCAGCGAGACACCCTTGGCACGAGTCTTCATGTCAAAGATCTCAGCGGGGATAATCCACGAGAGAGGACCGCAGGTGGCACTGAAAGACATGTTGTAGATCCATGTGACAACGATAAAGCCCCAGCCAGCAGCACCGCCGCCCGAAGTGCTCGAGTCAGGGGGGAAGCTGGCGAGGAGAACAGTAGCGATGATGAAGGTGATGCAGTTGAGGAAGTTACCGCCAATAAGGGGCCATCGACGACCGGTCTTGTCGATAAGCATCATACAGGCGAACTGAGCGAGGAGAGCGAGGACGGACGAGATCATCTGGTACTTGAGCGTGTCCTGGCCGTTGATGCCGATCTTGGAGTAGATCTCGACAGAGTAGTACTGGATGGCGCTGACACCGGTCATCTGCGCGGCGACCTGGACAGAAATGGCAAGCCAGAGACGGCGGAAGCAGGACTTGTCGGTAAAGAGCTCGCTGTAGCTCTTAGCAGCGGCCTCGTGCTCCATGGAAAGACGCTCAACGATCTGGTCGTACTCGGCACGGACCCAGGCGTCGTTTGTGTCGCCGTGGGCGTGGAGCTTGGCGAGCGTCTGGAGACCCTCCTCAGCGCGGCCGTGGTCGATGAGCCAACGGGGAGACTCGGGGAAGAAGAGGATGAGCGCAGCGAGGATGACGGCGGGCAGGTTCTGGATGCCGAGGGGGATGCGCCACTGGCCCGAGTTGCTGTCGCCGAGGTTTGTGTATGTTCCGTAGCCGATGGCGGTGGCGACGAGGGAACCGATTCCAAGCATGAACTGCTGCAGAGCCGTGACTCGGCCGCGGATGTCCGGGTGGCAGAGCTCGCCCTGGTAGACGGGGACGATCATGACGAGGAAACCAACGCCGAGACCGGCGAGGCAGCGGCCGGCGTAGAGGTAGTCGATGTGCTCGGCGGCGGTCTGGAGGGAACCGCCGAGGATGAAGATACAGGCTCCGATCATGATGGTCCACTTGCGGCCGAGACGATCACCGAGGTCACCGGCGAACATGGCACCGAAGAAGGCACCTCCTGTGAAGATGGAGACCACAGCGCCGCTGGTGTTGTTAGCTGCGAAGCTCTGAGATGGAGGCAGAGGCAGGGAAGAAAACTCACACTTCCTTGGAGTCGTCGCCAAACTTGGACTTGAAGTTGGGAGAGGCAATGACCTCGGCAATAACACCGAGATCATAACCGTAGAGCAGGGAGCCGAGCGAGGCAAAGACGGCTACCAGGAACTGGTACCACTTGGGAGGGAGAGCCATGTTGGAGTAGGATTTATGTGTCTCTTGGGATCGACAATGGAGAAAAGATTGAAGTTTTCGGGGTAGACCAGGCGGCGAAGGGGCCTTTTTAAATAGAAATGCCCTGCCAAGCTGGTCTGCTCTTACAAGCAACTAACTAGACTATGGCATGGCATGTTATCATGTTATGACCGGGGACGTGAAGAGGAATCCATCCGCTCAGGCCGTTGTATCCGTAGTCTGATAGGGACAGGTCAGAAAAGATCCCCAAAAGTTAGGCATAGGCTCGTGCTAAACTAGGTTTCGGCGAATGCAACGACTCAATGGAGCCTGTTCCTTGTGCCCATGGGGTTAGAGTTAGACTCAGCTCCTCAGTGTATTCCCCACGGGAGTGCACAGTAGCAGGGCGGGTCTGAAGCGGAGAAGGATACCGTCTTTGGGATCGTCATGAGTCTTTCTTTTTTTCCTCTTTCCCATGGGGAGACCACAATTAAAAGAGGAACAGTGAGTGAATGGGATGATGAGGCTATCCATGATGTGGTTTGATGCCGTGGAGGCTCTGCCGACTGCCGGAGACAGTGACAAAGGCCAAGAGAGGCATAGAGAGCAGCAAAGTCCCCGATTGGAGCGCACAAGACGAGGGAGCAGCTGCCCATGGTCAGAGCCTCATCTCTGAGGCATTGTCTCATGGTTGGCGCGGTACAGGTCGAGAAGCAGGGGTAGAACCCAGAAAACGGTGGAGTTGTGTTAGCTCCGGAGGCCAGGAGTTGGCCCGGCCGAGAAGGGGGCTCACGCCATTTAGGGGCGATGCTGGGGTATGTAGTATTTTGAAGATTAGTTTTGATGGAAAGTATGCATATCTGATTGATATGTAGAAGCAATTGTGAGACAGAGAGTTTACTGTTTTGTATCATAGCATGTATAGTTAGTAGGTGTATCACTGTATCTATCACAAGCATCTTGACAACCAGGTACACTGCCAGAACCCGCAATTTAATTGGACCCCATTGCTCTCTTAGGGCCAGGCCAAGACTTCGTGTCGTGCGGAGACGTCAAGCGCTCCAATCGCTTTCCCCTCCCCAACTTCTCTTGCATAGTCCCCGGTTCGTGCGCTTGAGTGACAGGCGACGATGAGGAGGGCACATGAGGGGAAGAGAGAGAAAAAAGAGGACAGCCGAGCTGCTAACGTTGGAGGCTGAGGCCTGCTATCCACTTGTATGCTTCACCGTTAGAAGCGCTGCATTGGATAACACACGTGAGACTGGCTGAGGTGACAGAGGTCAAGAGACGAGGCATAAATTGGCCCTCTTGTGACTGACTGGACTGATTGAAACTCAGACAACTTTCCTTTCCTCCTCTCTCTTCTCCTCTCTCTCTCTCTCCTCACATCATCATCTCCTCTCATCATGGCCACGTTCACCCGCATCCCAGACGACCAGCGTCCAACCATCTCGGTTGACCCCAGCGCCGTCATCTCCAAGATTGACGACAACATCTACGGCGGTTTCACAGAGTAAGATTCTCCCTTGTCGTCCTTCATATTCGGATCCCGGCAGGCATACAACACCGGAAATACCACCAAGGAAGCAGGCTGACTTTACTCCCCCCAGGCACATGGGCCGCTGCATCTACGGCGGCATCTACGACCCCGGAAACCCCCTGTCAGACGAAAACGGCTTCCGCAAGGACGTCATCGAGGCCTTCAAGGAGCTCAAGTGTCCCGTCGTTCGCTACCCCGGCGGCAACTTTGTCGCTACCTATCACTGGCTCGACGGCGTTGGCCCCAAGGACAAGCGCCCTGCCCGGTGAGTTCTCTTCCCCTGCTGTATGACAAGCATCTAACGTGAGATTAGACCCGAGCTGGCCTGGATCGGCACAGAGACCAACGAATTCGGCACGGACGAGTTCCTCAAGTGGTGTGAGGTTGTTGGCACTGAGCCTTACTTTGCCCTCAACTTCGGAACTGGTGAGTTTTTCTTTAAACCCCTCCCCCCCTGCTTGCATGTATGCATGCATGGTATGATCTGGTGGCGTCTGTCAGAAAGATCTCCGCGCATGGGTAGATGCATATTCTAGAATTCCTCATGCTGACTCGTCTTTTTTCTCAGGAACTCTCGATGAAGGTTGGTCTCACTCGCCGAGTCCCTAACTCATGATATTCTAATACTAAACTCACCTCTAGCTCTCGCCTGGGTCGAGTACTGCAACTCGGACCGCCCAACCTACTACGCCAACCTCCGTCGCCAAAACGGCCGCGAGAAGCCCTACAATGCAAGTCCCCCCCTATCTCGCTTCACACTCACCGTCTTCTAACTCCCATTCAGGTCAAGTACTGGGCTCTCGGCAACGAGATGTGGGGGCCCTGGCAGGTCGGCCAGATGACAAAGGAGGACTACGCCAAGAAGGCGTACCAGTGGGCAAAGGCCATCAAGCTGCTCGACCCCAGCGTCGAGCTCATCCTCTGCGGCGAGACGGGCTACAGCACCTGGGACTCGTATGTCATCAAGGAGTGCATCAAGTTCGACCTCCACGGCCTCGGCGGCAGCACCACTGCTAGTCTCATCGACCAGCACAGCATCCACATCTACACCGCCAGCTCCGACCACTACCAGAACGCCACGGCCCCTCGATCCGCCGAGCGAGCTATCGAGATCACGGCCGGCCTCATCGACCTCGCCCGTATCGAGAACGGCGTTCCTCCCACCGTGCGTCGCCAGAAGATCTGCTTCGACGAGTGGAACGTCTGGGACCCCGTGCGAGCACCCGGTGAGGAGGGCGCCGAGGAGAAGTACAACCTCTCCGACGCGCTCGCCGTCGCCATCTGGCTCAACGTCTTTGTGCGCCAGGCCAAGCACATGGGCATGGCCAACATTGCTCAGTCTGTCAACGTCATCTCTCCCCTCATGACCACCAAGGACGGCCTCCTCAAGCAGCCCACGTGGTGGCCCCTTCTTCTCTACAGCAAGTACATGCGCGGCTCAACCCTCGCCGTCAACGTCCGCTCGGGCGAGTACCAGGGCGAGACAACACCCGCGTGGATCAGGGGCACCATCGAGACGCCCTGGCTGGATGTCAGTGCCGCTCTCGACACGGACGGCACCGTCAACCTGGCGGTCGTCAACATCCACGAGGAGAAGGACTTTGAGACCGAGCTCAGGGGTCTCACCGGCGGCAAGGAGGTCGAGGTGCACACCGTCAGCGGACGGGATGTCAAGGTGGTCAACACGGCTGAGAAGGAGGAGGTTGGCATCAAGGAGACCAAGTGGAACGGCGAGGGCTTGTTTACGTTCCCCAAGCACTCGTTTACCCTGCTCCGATGGAAGCAGTGATTCTGATGAAGTTATGCAATGGATATAGACATGAATACGTAAATACACATCAACTTTTTTATTGTTAGGCCTGCCTTTCAAGGGTAGTGTGAATCTAGGCCGAGTCTCTCATACATCAATCAACTGTCCATCGACTTTCTGCGCAAAATCATTCCCAGATAACCGACTCTACCGCGTCGACCTCAGTAATCAGGGGGTCGGCACAAATCATCGAACTCGGCTTCAATAGCCGCCAGCCTCGCGAGGTGGACTTGCGCTTCCGCCGACATGAGACCTTCATCGTCTTCATCCTCATCCTTATCCTCATCCTTGTCTTCAGTCTTGTCTTCAGTCTTGGCCTTGGCTTCAGCCTCCTCAGCGTCTCGCTTCTCACGGATCTTGACCTGCTGCTCAACCACCCAAAAGGCAGCACCTGCAACAGCCCCCTGCGGATCATCCTGGTGCATGAGGAGATAGCCCTGGATGGCGGCAGGGCTAAAGGTCAGCTCGGGGACCATGTAGGTGAACTCTTGGGCCAGAGTGTCGATGCTGTCAAAGGTCACCTTGTTCTCCTCCGTCTTGGCTGCGCTCTGGTCGTAGGGGGTGCCGTACATGAGCTTGAACAGCTGGGCGATGGTGTCGGAAGAAGCAAGTCCAAACTCGACAGAAAGATCAACTCGTCCGGGACGCAGGAGAGCTGGGTCGATGTTCTCGGTGTGGTTGGTCGTCATGACGAGCACTCGACCCTCCTGCGCTCCAACACCGTCAATGACGTTGAGAAGACCCGACAGCGAGATGGGCTCTCGAGGAGTGAGCGCCATCAAAGCCTCCTTCTTGGTGTCCTGGGAACGCTTGGCCCTTCGCTTGTGAGTGACCCCCGCGGCATCAATGTCCTCGAGCAGAACAAGACAGCTGCGCGGCAAGTTTCGAAAGAGCATGGCCAGACTCACGTCGGTGATGTTGGGTGAGCTCAGGCTGATCATGTAGATGTCGAGGCCCATCATTCCCGCAGCAGCAAGAGTCAGACTCGTCTTTCCAGTGCCAGGAGGACCTGAGAAGAGATATCCGCGACGGTAGGGGATGCCACGAGCGGCGTACCACTTTCTAGTGCGCGGGTCGAGATAGTGCGCGAGGTCCTTGATGAGGCTCTGCTTGATGGATTCTTCGATGGCGATGGTGTTCATGGGACGCGTGGGCTTGGAGGTGCACTTCTTCCAGGCGCGTTCAGAATAGCGCATGTCCAGCTCGGCACGGTAGACGGTTGTTCGGCCACGGCGCTTCTTGAGGTACTCGGCGCGGGCGTTGTGTACGAGACGCTTGAGGATGGAGGCATCTCGGCCGAGGCAAGAAATGGTAATAACGTCATCAGGGCTACGAGGGATGCTGATGTGGCCAGACGAACGAGTAAAGGAGAGGATGCGGTTCTCGTAGACGAACCAGTGCGTCCCGACCGAGGGCGTGAAATGAACAGGACGCGCGTTGTGAAGCGGCGCAGTGTCGTCCAAGCCAGCGGTAGCCTCGACATCATCCGAAGCATCATCATCTCGATCCTTTACGCGGCCATACCAGGACAAGTGGTTATCCTCCTTGGTGCCGCTAGAGGCGAGGAGACGGTGGTTGCTGCACGAGAGCTTGTTGTTGCTGGCGACCCAGCTCATGACGCAGTTGTAGACCTCATCATGGCCCTTGATCTCGACGGTCGAGACGAACTGCGACTTTGCGAGGCTCTGGATAGCGGGGATGAGCATGCGCGTGAGGTGAGGGGTGATGCAGAGGAGGAACGCGGCGGGCGAGACGGTTGTGCCGTTGGCCAAGAAGGACTCGATGAGGCCGGCGATGTTGAAGCGGCGAGGCATCGAGTGTGACTTGGGCGTCTTTGGAGTGGAGGAGGCCATCTCTGCGGTGGTTGAAGAGATGAGATGGATGTGCGAGGAGAGATGAGGAGGACCTTGATGTTGGTGTTTGTTTACTCTCGTCTCACGGCGGGCTGTCACTGGCACTGGCAGCCACTGCGCTGGCACTTCATTACAATGAGGGTCACTGTAGTAAATTAGGTGTTTTATTTTGCTTTCTTGTTGCTTCTTTGCAAGGGCAATCGTTTCACCAGTCCATGTTGCAGTTAAGAAGGGGCTGCTGCAAGCGATAAGAGGTGTCAAGACTTCATAAACGAATCATACAACATCATCTCTTCCGAACGACAAGATACCTTTGTCTTGGCTTCGAACACAACAAGCAGACTATTAGTTGATTACAGGATTCTTGAAGCAAACATTCGCTATTACTTAGGGCTGTGCAAATGACGATTGCTTGCATATAGATAGCTAGTCGAAGCAAACACAATGAGCTGCTGATAGCCATCACAAGCCAGCAAGTGCTAAACTATTGGAACCTACAAACTCTAGAGATTTATGAGATACGAAACATAGACTGTAGTTCATGTCAACTACCTCCATATATAAACATATTCATAATTATATCAAGGCGTTCAAGTCGTCCCTGTTGGCCTACCCTACGATGATGAGCAAACCGGACTTGGGATGAGAAAACAATCGTGGAGAAGCTTAGATTCCGTACAAGAAGCTTCAACCATGTGAAGCTTCAGTTCTAGTCTCATAAATAGAGATCCGGTCCAAATGCTTGTTGGTCTAAATCCTTATGGTGATGCTTATTTGTCTATAACATCCAGTGCTTCAAGCCATTCGCCGAAGAAATTACCCTCTCATCGCAAGTACCGCGAAACGTGAACCATTTTGCCCATTAAAACCATACCTACATGCTCCGAACTTTAACAGAAGTGTTATAATATATAAACAGAGAGCTCTTGTTCTGTTACCCAGGCTCTATCTACCAGTCAACCTCATGTATACTCAAGTTCATCACCAACACAGAAACATAAACGCCTAACTCCTAACCAACTCATCAGCAAACACCCCAACCGAATCCCTCACCCTATCCAAAACCCCCTCCTCGATCCAAAAGTGTCCCGCCGTCTTGATCTCCACTCCTCTAAACTTGGATCCCATCTTGCCCTCCAACCGCTCCGTCCACGCCCTTAGCCGTCCCGCGCCAACAAACACATCACCATCCCCAAAGACAGCCAGGCTAGGATTCCGAACCAGCTTTTCCTCCGCTGCTGTGTCCTGCGGATCTTTGTTCTTGACGAGCGCGGAGGGGAGAAGAGACATGGTCGCTAGATGTGTCACTAAGCCCTGCAGAGGCGATATCAGGAGATACGCGGGCTTGGGCATGGTGAGGTTGGTGATTCGGGGGAGATGCTCGCCTGGCGGGGGCGGAGCAACAGTTGTAGTCGGCGCATGATGTGACACATTGTGCGAATGCCGTCCAGATCGCGCTTTAGCAATGAAATCATGAACACCCCTCCGAAACCGCTCGTCATCCAGCGAGAAACTCCTCTTCCCACCATCATGGCTCCGTCTCGGACTACGCTCCTCATCGCCACCGACCCTAACACCGCGTGCACTCCTCCCCCTCGCAGACCCATGCTCCAGCATCGCAGCGCGGGCACTCGCGAGAACGATATTCTGCTGCTCAGCGAGGTGCGCAGCTCTGAGACGGACCTCTGCGGCATCAGAACCGGCGATGGGGGATATAAATGGCTGAAGAATAGCGTCGAGGGGCGGGAGGAGAGTTGTGATCATGGCTCCGTACGAGTATCCCGCTATGAGTAGAATAGGTCTTGTTGGACCTACGTCTAGACCACGAGTGTCTAGGTCTATCGGCGTTGAGGGCTCACTTTGTAGCATACCATCCGAGGATTTCGGCCGAAAGGGATCGAGATGATGAACATAGTGCAAGACAAAAGCGACAAACGTCGCATAATCATCTCGCTCGGGTTTCGAAGTCCACGAAGTCCGTCCCGCAGACCCATGGGCTCCTCTACAGAACAGGCCATCAGCACATGCTTCTCCCAGTAACAAAACATGCATTCATTACCTGAAATTAAAAGTCCCAACTAGAAACCCCCTCCGCAACAACACCGCAGCAACGCTCTCCACGACGGGATCATCGTAGGATCCTCCCATGGGCGCATACGGATGCGCCACGACAGCTGCGTGTCGCTGCCATGTCGGGGCGCGGGGGTTCGCAGATAGCGATAGCGGGTGGTAGATGCGGCAGTCGAGGGTGAGGCCGTCGTGGATGCTCGGGAGGGTCAGTGTGAGTGTCGGTTCCGGAAGCATCGTGGTCGTGTCATGACATGTTGACGGTTGCGAGGGCTGTGGTGGTGATGTGTTGGACATGGGAATTGAATTGTCGATGCCGAGGGAATACGTCAAGTTAAATGCTGGGGAGCACAGACGGGGAATTCGAGCCGAGATCCGCTAGATCAGCCAGAATACGTACTATGTAACTCGCTACGTAATTCTGATGAGGCATTGGCTCGAGAATCAATGTGTAGCTCATGTAGGCAGCCACTTACTAGATGCAGAAACAACAAAACATGACATATTAATGCTCGTATATATTCTATTCATGCCAAAATTCTAACAAACCATTCATTGAGCCTTCTTCTCCCCCGCGTCCTTGGCCCTCTGTCTCCTCCTCTTGATCCACCCTCTAAGCTCATTGATCAACCCCATCACCAACGGAACACCCACCGGTCCCAGCAGCGGCAGGTAGACGGCAATCTTATGCTCATCGGGGAAATACAGCTGCCCAACCATGCTCTTCTCAAAAAACGCCCGCTCTGCCTCCTCTTCGGCGATTCTAGCGTGGAGCAGCCCAGAGGGTGCGCCCAAGCTTGCACATGCTTGCTGAAGGTGGTCCATGGTTGACGCGACGCCATCGGCAACGCTGCGCGGGATGGATATCGAAGGAAGCGCAAGAGATAGCCTCGCCAGTGAGCCCAGGGTCGATGAAGCGCGGAGAAGAAGATCTGCGGAACGGATGCGCGAAAGTGTAGATAATCTCAAAGGCAGAGAACCCGACTGCGGCGTGCCCAAAAGCGACAGTAAGTGGCCGGTAAATGTAAGCATCGGCTGCTTGAGCGTCTCGCTTGACACATGTGTTGTAGTCTCAGGCAGCTTGAGAAGATACACACTGCCCCATTGCGGAAACATCCACGACTGCGCTGTCTCCGTCTCCGAGTCAAGACCGATATTCTGATCGCCCACGAAAATGACAAAGTTGACAGTCGGGGCACCAGCAATTGAAGGCGAGAGAGGCCACTCAGCGGCGTTGATAAAAGATGCGAGATCCTCCTTGCTCAGCACCTGCGATTGGGCACCAGGCGTCGCATAAAGCTGAACCTGGGTGTCAATTGTAAAGTTGTGGATTGGCTCCAACACATTAAGCATGGGCTTCATGTACTCTTCGATCGCAGTTTCGATATCCCACGTGTTGGGAGCAGCCCCCGCGGTAAAGAGGGAGAAGGTGAGATGGTACGTCGGCGAATATCGCAAGGATCTCGTAGTTCGCTTGGAAAGCTTGTCGACAATCTCGGGGGCCAGGCCCTGGGGCTTTGCATCGGGAGCTGATGACGTGGAAAGGAGGTATGAGATGATGGACTGCTCCTCGGAAAAGGTGGACTGGAGCTCGTTTGCGATGTAGGTTGCGAGAGCGGAGGAAGAAGAGGAGGCGGAGGGGATCGCATTGGAGGGGTATGCGATGTTGAGAACGGCCGAGTCGGGATCGAGCGAAGCAGAGTTGCTTTCGCCGGGGTTAAGTTTGATAGTCAGGGCGACATGCGTGTCGTCTTCGGTAGCAGGCGATGGTGAAGCGCCGCCTTTCGGGGCAAGCTGGAGACGAAGATGGTGACCGGAAAAGTCATTATGGTCATCGAGAGCGTGTTGTGTTAACCGCACGAGGTTCTGCGCTTCGTTCTCGTGAAGCGCATCGGCTTTGATGGAGATTTGGAGGGGAAAGACAGGGCGACAAGCCTAGCAAGCGTTAGCGACATAGACATAGGCGACAAGAGACGATCTCACCTTTCCCTCAGCCCATTGGAGCATTCCATCAAGGGGTAGATTGGCGCGGTAGATGGTGGTGGTCTTCCACCAGATGGGAAGACCTAGGAATAGGACAAGCAGCCAAAAGGAGAGGATGACGCGGGTACGCCTGGATGCATCGGATGGCTTCTCTGGCGGGGGAGCGGGCGGCGCCGCGGAAGTGTCTTTGACGTCGCCGGGCGCCATGATACCGTCCTGGAAAAGGAAAAGGTGGTTGAATGAGAGGCGGGGGAGTTGGCGATGCTCTATCAAAGCTCCCTGTCATGAGGGAGGGATACCTTGCTGGTGTAGCTTAGACACGACATCACCATGTCACGTGGAGGACGGGGAGGCCAAGCGCCGATGCCGATGGTTCGTTCCATTATTTGTCTATCAGCTGTCGAGGCTGAATTCTTACTCAATTGAGATCCATTGCTCGAATGAAACAAGTTATGTTTCTGTTATGAGTACTTTCATATCTCGCCAGTAAGATCTACAGCATTTGGCACTAGTTCAGCTCTCAATTGTGCTGATTATGAAGCTCTTGCAATCACATGCTGACTGCAGCATATCGAAGGCGTTGATCATCCAACTACTAAAACTAAGCACTTAAACAACCGTCGCTTTGACTGCCTGCATATCATCTCTCACGATTTCAACCTCATACAAGCCTCTCTCTGTTATCTCTTCTGGTATGCTCCCAGAATGTCAGTCTACGCATGTCAAAGGCGTCATGCCAAGAACCGAGGCATCGTCTCTCAACATGTTACTCCCAATCCCAATCAGGCAACTCGACGCCTAATACAACCGCTCCTATGCATGTGCAACTCACTTCCAAGCTCATAAACGAAACATTCCTACTCCTACCAACTCCTCTTCCTTGTCCAATTCACCTCTCACATAAAAGTTATACTCTAATAGAATAGTCTCCTGTTGTCTCGGTGCTATAGTGGAGAGTTGTCGTCATACCCATCAGCCCACGACCCACGCCAACCTCAAGCTCCCTTCATCTTCACTCCTCAACCACAACACCAACACTCTCCAAATTGGGCAGTCAAAATGTCCGGTAAATATCATCACAGCCCTTTCTACAACCTCAACTAACCACTCAGTCCCCCTCGCAATATCCGCTCCCGCAATCGCCGCATCCCTCGCCTACCTCAACGCCCGCTCCTCGACATGGTACGACCTCATGCTTCTGCGCTGCGTCACCGTCGGCGCCTCGCGCATGTACTATCGCGAATGGGCCGACCGCCTCAACCTGTTCTACCTCCTCGAAGCCATCGCCACGAAACCGTCCACCTCCGACCGCGCCCTGCTCATCTTCGAGGGCAAGCGTCTATCATATGCCGACGTCTACGATCGCGTCCTCCGGCACGGCGCATGGCTCAAGGAGCTCGGTGTGAAAAAGGGCGATATTGTTGCGCTTGACTTTCAGAATTCAGATACCTACATCTTCTTCTGGCTGGGCCTTTGGAGCATTGGCGCGAAACCTGCGTTTCTAAACTATAACCTCTCTGGAGCGTCACTCGTTCATTGTCTTGAGGCGGCGACGACAAAGCTGTGTATAGTGGACTCCAATGTCCAAGAGAATGTCGGCCAGGATGTCCGCGACAAGCTACCGGGCATACAATTCGTTGTCCATACGCCAGAGGTAGAGGCTCAGATTGCAGCTACAGAAGCTATCCGCGCTCCAGATGCCGAGCGCTCCGAAAAGAGCCTTTCCAACATGGCTATTCTCATATACACTTCCGGCACGACTGGCATGCCCAAAGCAGCTGTTGTATCATGGGGCAAGTTGATCGTGGGTGGCACAATGGCCGAGCAGCTTCTCAAGCGTGGAAAAGGCGACATCATGTACACGGTAAGTCTCAACCATAACCATTCTCTACAAGTACTAACCAGCCAGTCAATGCCACTTTACCACTCCTCCGCATCAATCCTCTCCTTCAGCGCCACCCTCCTCTCCGGCAGCACGCAAGCCCTCGGCCGCAAATTCTCCACAAAGACATTCTGGCACGAAGTCCGCGCCTCGGGAGCAACATCGATCCAATACGTTGGCGAAACACTGCGCTATCTCCTCTCCGCGCCGCCCCAGCACGACCCGGAAACAGGCGAATGTCTCGACAAGAAACACAACGTCAAGGTAGCCTTCGGCAACGGCCTGCGACCGGATATCTGGAACGAGTTCAAAGACCGCTTCGGCATCGAGGGCATCTGCGAGTTCTACGCCGCGACGGAGGGGACACTCGGCACCTGGAACCTCAGCAAGAATGACTTCTCAGCCGGCGCCATCGGTCGCAACGGCTGGATCTACAACCTCGTCATGAGCTTCCAAGTAGCCCTCGTCGAAGTCGACTGGTCCACCGACGCGCCACGCCGCGATCCTCGCACGGGAAGATGCATCAAGGCCCGCAGCGGCGAACCAGGCGAGATGCTCTTCTGCCTACCGCCCAAGGACCCCTACGCCCGGTTCCAGGGGTACTACGGCAACCGAGCGGCCACCGAGGCCAAGATCCTGCGCGACGTGTTCCGCAAGGGCGATGCGTGGTTCCGCACCGGCGACGTGGTGCGGTGGGACTCGGAGGGCCGGATCTACTTCCACGACCGCATCGGCGACACGTTCCGCTGGAAGGGCGAGAACGTGTCGACCGCCGAGGTGAGCGACGCGCTGTGCAGACACCCTGTCGTCAAGGAGGCAAACGTCTACGGCGTGTCCCTCCCGCACCACGACGGCAGAGCGGGCTGCGCAGCGGTGCACCTCTCGTGCGAACCCACGCCCGAGACGATGCAGGAGATAGCGACGCATGTATGCTCTGAGCTGCCCAAGTACGCACGGCCGCTGTTCCTGCGGATCGCAAGGGAGTTGGGAGGTGGGCAGATCACGGGGACGATGAAGCAGCAGAAGCACACGCTACGGGAGGCGGGCGTGGAGCCGGGAGGTGATGATAGTTTGGGTGAGGTGTATTGGCTCAAGGGGGAGAGCTATGTTCCGTTTACTGAGAAGGATTGGAGGGAGATGCAGGGCGGGAGGGTGAAGTTGTAGGATAGAAGGTGATTTTTTTTGCATTGCTCGGATAGGATACCCATAATGATATTGTTTTTTGTACTCGCCACTCTTTCTCCGTGAGCTCAGCTCATATGTCGGGTGTGCTACTATTTAGCGCGGCTTTGCATGATAGTCCTTTCTCATCATCTGCGCTTATGGTGGAAGGTTAACATACAAATTGAGGTAACTCGATATTCTATTAACTAGGGTAGTGTCCACGAGGGTAACATGGTATGGTATGCTGTGATAAATATGCTGTGGGGTGATGTGAAGTGATATGTCCATCAAATGCTTCATGTACGTTCCAACAATGTCCCTCTCTCCTACTTAGACCGTGACAGGGTTCATTACACGTCTCAGTATTTTAGTTAAATCCCCAAACAGATGCTCCACAACCCAACTTCAACTCCCTCAAGATCCTGCTATCCCAAGACCAACTCGCTGCTGACCTTGCCCCCCTTGATATCCGGGCCCCATGTTGCTTCCACCGCCAGCTGTGCCTGTTCGTTCTCTCATCCTTCTGCCCTCCATCAGGCCACGCAGTCCACGCTTCTGCAGTCCAATCACACTGCTCAGCTCGCCATTCCAAACAAAGTTGTCTCGGTCTCGCTCACTGCCTCCAATCTCTGAGGAACTCCATTCCGAACCGCTCTGGCTCGTGCCAGCAGATAGTTCGTCACTAGATGGCCGGTTTATGGGCACATTCGTATTTAGGCTGAGACCTTCAGTTCGGGCTTGAATGTCTGACGAAAAGCTGTCGCCATGCGTGTGACCCAAGGAAAAGTCCGAGGTGGCAGTCGGTGAACCAACAGGGTCCAGAGTTCCGACGAAAAAGTTGGGATTAAGGGACCCATCGATGCCTCGGCCACCACCGGCAGCCATGGCTGTCGCATTAAACACTGCTGCAGCATTGCGACTGTCGAGCAAGGCGTGAAGTCGCTCAACGACAGCTTCCAAGAGTCCGTCGATGCGATACGGTCGCGCGATTTGCAGCAGCGAACAAAGAATCTGAGGTGTGCAGAGAGGAGATGTTGGTGGCGGAAGAGAGCTTGTGTAGAGGAAGTGAAGCAGTGCCTGGATTGTGAGATAAGTGTGCGGCAGGTAAAGACATCGTGGTCGTGAATTTGGAGGTAGTGAGTGAGGCGTTGGCGCTGCGTTGATATTTGTCGGATTGGCTTCATGGCCCATAACACCCGTCGATATGCTCGAGGCTGCCGTGCTCGCAGCGACGCCAGTAGAGCCCAGGGATGAGCCCATGGTGCTAATCATTGATGCCGAGCTATCGGCCACCCTCGAGTTCGGCGTGATAGTGATAGCTGACGCTCGTAGGGGATTACTTGAGAGGCCGGACCGAAGAGTCATGGCATCGCTTCCATCCTGCGTCGCTGTCCCTTCTCGTAGGAGCTGCACAAAATAGGGCCCCCATCGTCGTCCAACAATTCTCGAGTTGACTGGTATTCGTTCACCCCCAATGCACAAAATATCCATGTCGGAAAGTTCCCGCATCGCAAACGCCTTCTCTCCAAGCTCCTCGCTCGCCCTCGAATGGTATCGTCCACCCGCCGTGTATCCCGCTTTGCGTGCCAGACTCAGACCAGGAGCTGCGTAGGGGCTACTAGCTGATATGAAGCCCGAAAGCGGACTGATCTTGCGGGGATTGTCGTAAAAGCCAAACGCTTCGAGCTCGACCATGCACACGTTGGAAAAGTTGATACGTCGGTGGTTATAGTCATCGACGAGACTCCTCTTCCGGTTACCCAGAATCACAAAAGTGTTTCGACGGTTCCAGAGAACACCGCGGTTCCAGCTGCCTTGGCTAAACACACTTCCTCCCGCATCAATCCGACTCCACGTCAATGTTCGTAGATCCAGAGCCCAGAGAGCGTACTCTTGTCGAGATGAGGTCAAGTATGTTCCGCTAACCACAAAATGCGTATCGATGACCCCACCGTTAGGGAATCGCAATCCTGGAGGTGAGTAGTTACCGGCCATTGGCCTCTCAGTGAGAGTACCGTCCGGTGACCGAATTTGTAGCTCCAGCTTAACATCCAAGAAATTATAGTTGCAATAAATCAACATCGAAGAGCCTGGTTCACGTGCCTCTTGGCTGATGCCTCCGTCATGGCGATACATTCCGTTGGACTGTCGTCGACCGAGCTTCGATGCCACCGAGGGAGGCAATGGAGCGGTAACGCTCCTGTAAGCGCCCCAACTCCTGTCCAAAGGCTGAGTAGATGTCCATTTTAGGCTGCGCAAGTTGAACACGCTGATTTGTTCGATATAATTATTCCTGCCGTCTTGTCCACCGACAATAACCATCTCGGCGCCTCCTGATCCATCAATATTAATGCCGATTCGTCCCTCGTTAGGATTGCCAGTCGAAGGATTGTGCTGAAGAGCCGAAAGCGGCGCGCGGTGCGAAGAAAAAGTAGCCGACGAAGGGAGGATACAAGCGCAGTGGGCGTATCGGCCCTGAGGGGGGTCCTGAGTCGGGATAAATGTCCAGGTTCTGGTATTGACATCGTAAATGTATATATCGGACATGACGGTAATCTCAGGCTGTTGCTGGTCGCCGCCAGGGGGCTGGTTAGGGGCAGGTGACATTCCTCCATAGCAAACCATCTTGGTATCGCCCAAAGCGCACATGGAGTGAAAGTATCGAGGTGGGGGAACATCGCCTGTCGTCTCCAACTTGGTCCAATGTCGACGGATAAGATCCAGCTCGTACATATCCGACGTCAAAGGAGCGGGACGACTCCGAGATAGAATACGTCCTCCAAAGACGTAAAGTTTGTCGCCCAATATGGTAGTTGTAGCCCCGACAAGCGCATGAGGCTCACGGCCGGTCGTCCGATGAACATTACACATAAGACCGGAAAGATGCGTCGAGGAACCCTGGGAAGGTCCACCGACGGTGTTGGTTCGTCCTTGTGGCATGTTCGGTGATGGGCCAGCAGAGGTTGATCCGGCGCCTCTGGGCCTAAGGTTATCGTTGGGGTCCTGAGACTCATATCTAGCAGAACTCGACACGCTGCTCATGCTATTATTGGCTTCGTGAGTACTGTATACATGTTGCGGGGGCGCCGCAGAGTTGGAATCCATGGTGCTCGTCCGGCTATCCATCTTGATATCTGTCTTTGGGGGCGGTATTGGTCGTGGTGAGGGCGACCGGGAGGGTTCGAAATTTGGGGTGGTTTGTCCTTCAGGGACACTTGGCAGGTTGGGAGAAGTCGAGTCCAGCGGGGAGACAGAATCTCGATCTCCTGGAGGTGATCGCGGTAAAGGTTTCGCAAGGCTATATTGAAGCGTTAAGTTTCGAACATGCTGAATAGCAGATGTGTCGTTATTGGTGGGGACGCTCGAGGTGGATGAGTGTGCGGAATGCAGACTCCCTGACGAGCTTTTTAGATGTAAACGTGAGGGACTTCGCGATAGCTTGACAGATGGCAGCTTGCGAATGCCTCGATAAACGCCAGCGAGGAGATCGGGAGTGTATCGGCCGGTCGGCGGGGGCTTGTCATCGGGCAAAGTATCAGGGAAACGAGGAGAATCGTCGTTGGCTGCTGAATCCTGCCGGATCGTTAGTTCTGGAGAGTCAACCATGGTGTTTGGCTGGAGATTGCAAGTAGCAAATCATGGACAAGGTGACAAGTTGAGATGGCGGGGAGGAGTGTAGGAGCATGTGCGAAGGGCTGACCAAATAGAAGACAGAGGCCAAGATGAGGAAAGGTTTCGGAGATCGAGGAATTGGGACGAACAGGGGCGTCACCGCTCAAAGATGGGTCGGGTCGGGACAGGGCAGACGGACAGGGTTCGCAGTCGTAGTCGAAGTCTGATGGAAAGCGTAGAAGGCGTCGCCAAATTGCCCGGGCTCAGTCTGTCGCTCAGGCTCAGGGAGGCGGAAGAGCGGAAGAGACCGTGGCGGTTGGCGGTCGCGGGGGAAGAGGCTCCGTCTGGAGACTTGACCGAGATGGTGACCCGAACGAGATAGGAACGACAGGGACAGAGCGGGACAAGGGCCACGCGGTGGAGGCAGGGAAGCAGGGCAGGGCAGGGCTGGGATGGACTGGGTTTGAAGATGAAAAGGGCGTTAGCGGAGCGTACATACGTATCGTATAACGATGCTGTAGCGTGCGTAGGGCCAAAGTTAAACGGTCGACGAGTTGCAGCCAGGGCGAGAGAATCTGGCGATACGAGCGAGCCTGGCCAGGACTGAGGAGGTTGGGACGAGACGAAACGAGATGAGACTAGACGGGACGACAAGTCACGTCAAGCCAAGAGCGTGCAGTGCATTACCCAATGTTAGCGCAACTTGGAGCGCATATGCATATGTACAGGCTGACAGCGATATGCCAGGGGCAGATGGGTCAGCGTTGAGGTCGGGTCGTGATAAGGGGACGGACGGAGGCTGAGAGAGAGAAGAGAGTTGACGGGTGACAGGGTTAGCACGTTGTTTGGCAGCTGAGCGCACGGACTGTTGGACACTTCAGGAGGGGAGCGCTAAGCGATTGATTGATTGATCGAGGTCTTTTAGTAAGCGCCAACGGCTGGCTCTGTACTGTAGAATTGTGTTGTGTCGCACAGCTACCTAATCGCAGCCAGGCCCAAACAATTCCACTCTATCAAGAATACTCAGTAACGTCGTAGAGAGAGTCCATATCTCTAATGCCCACGTCCTGGTTACCTCGTTCAGACAGCCCGCCCTCGTGGCCATAGTCAAACCCCTAACGGTGGAGCAAAATGGACCCCCTTGGATCTAGCCAAAAGCTAGCCCTATTCAGTCAAGAAGGGGAAAAAAGGGTTTGGTTTGGTTTCGGATACAGGGGATGAGACAGCCAGTTCCTGGAACCTGGGTTCCGTTCCATTGGGATCAACAATGACGCCAAAGGGTCGTCAATGGAGTGTTTCGGATGGAAAGGAGAGAGATAGATCATATATCTATGCTGTCTTTTCCTAGGAAATACAGTCTATTACTGCTCCATAGCAAGGATGGACTCAACTGCCAGCCCCATCTCAATAGCCCGGGCCCAAAACATGTCACTTTAGTCTCCCTAATAATTACTGCCAGCACCTAGAAGCTCCAGTGGAAGCAATCGTCTCTCTAGCGACAAGGGTCCCGGCTTGGTTTCCAGTTCTCTGGGTGCATCTAAAGTAGTCCAACGTCCTTAATAAGTCTGTCAACCGATCTAGCCAAGGTACTTGGGACTAGGCCACTGCACACTCAATGCCCATGGTCAGGACAAAGATTCAAGGCGTACTATGTAGGTAAAAGGACTATCGTCAATCGATGTACTACTAGGTCTCTAGACTAACCCTACCAACTAAAGATCTTGTTTTCACGTGCAAATTGTCCATGAAATCCAACGTGTATATCAGCCTTCGTCCACAACTCGTTACCATTCTTCTTGTAGAAGTATTGTCGTCCATTGGCTAGGAGATACATGACCTTGATGTTCAGTCCGTCATTAGGGTTCCCTTCGATTTTTCCTGCGCCGATGCCCAGATAGCTTGGCTTCACCATGATATCAAGCGTGCTAACGTTCAAGGTACCAGTGGCCTATGGCAGCAAATGTTTAGCATCACCAGCTGCACGTGCATAGCATGGTGTAAAGTTGCAACATACCTTGATCGGGCCAAAAGCCCAATCAAATGGGTAGATATCGCCGCCTTCCTCCTGGCCTTCCCATTCAGGCTCTTGTTGCTTGAGTGTGTAGGTGTCTCCGTCGTTTTCAACACTGACAGTGGCGCCTGGTAACGAGAATCAGCTGCGAGTGCCTTCTTCATCTGTGTCTTGACGAGAACACGTCTTACCAGTTTCGGTCCTAGACATTTTGGGCAGAGTGTAATTGATGGAGGGATAAGTGCTGTGCGTAAGGTAGAGCCTCAGTGAGCTAACTTGATGAATCAAGAATGAATGATACTGTCGAGCACACCTTATTTATACACAAAATGACCTAAAGGAGATCCCGTTTCTTGCGTCACCCCATCCAAAGCCATTACGCACCTTTCCATCCCAGCCCCAAGCTGAAGCACCAAGAAGCAGCTAAGATCTTGTATACTGCTCTAACCTTAGCTGAAAACTTTCGACAACAGATCGATGCAGATCTGAGATGCCGGCAGCTAACATAGGAACCTGGAAGTGATGATTGGTAAACTTACGACATTAGATCAAGGTGGCTTGGTCCACATCTCAAGATCGAGGGGAGCGCGGGGCTCGGGGAAGCCTCATCTTGCAGTGATTACGATGATAAAGTCTAAGCCAACTCGCCGAGCTCCCGGCCACCCGGTTTTCACTTCTGTAGCTGCGGGCTTGGCTGTAGATCGCTTTCTGGCTATCAAGCTTGCACCGCACGAAACTAGGTTCTGTGAAGATATTGGTTGGATTTCAAGAGCTGGCACACTCGTGGATAGTTCCGTCCTGCATCGTGAGATACCCTTTTGGTTTCGTCTCCAAAAGTACGTCATTACCTTGTTTCACATGTCTTTTGTATGGAGAACTGTCTTATCTGGTAGCTGTTGAGTTGTCTTCTTGGAGTGCTAATAGCGAAGAGTTCGAGTAGGCCATTGGCTCTTATAATGAACCACCCTCGGGCCAAGGCAAATACCACATATTGGCACTGGTTCTACTCGGTACACGGGATGTTGTGGCTGCTTACCTTTCCTCATGCTAATGATCAATGCACGATTACGAAGCTTTGATAATATTCAGTTTATTTGGCTTCAGATCAAGTTCACATGAAAGACAGATTCAAATAATGGCTGAATAAGGACAGGTTCTACCTCCCCACTAGATTGGGTCGATCGTTTACCAATGATCAACGTATACTACAGGCAGGTAGCGGAGAGGACGTAATCTATTTCAACTTTCATCCACGTCTATCCAAAGCTGAGGCAAGAGTAAACAGAAGACGGGTGTTCCTGTTCAACCGAAAGTTTATTGCCGTATTGAACGGTCACGTATATGATTCGTTCCCTTTATTATATACAACAGTACAATGCTATATCTTTATATCTATTAATTATATCCCAATTGTAGTATTAGATTTCAAGAGACCTTATAACTTAGCTTAGCCCCTGGTAAACTTATTATATCTATTGGGTAAGTAGGGAGGAATCATGGTAAATGGTTTTGCCAAAATATCATTCTATTACATAGTGTTTCTTTTAGAGTTAGACTTAAGAAACAGAGCACAATAATCTAGAACACTGTTGTATATTTCACTGAAATTGTGCTATATCCAAGTTTTCGTCTGCTTCAGAAGGAAGGGTGTAATCTGACTTGAGCTTGAGCCACAGATGTTCTTCTAGATGATCCTTAATCCATATTGCATGCTCCGGACACCCCCTCACAAATTCGATATCCCCGTCCGCGACAGTGTTTCCAAGGCTTGGATGTGACTTGATAATAGCGCGATAGCTTACCGGACTATACGTGCCATCTAGTTTCTTCGATATTCTAAGACGTTTCCTTCCCTCTCTTGTAAATGGCCATTTCTCAAATTCTATTTGTATTGAGGGATGGCTTCGGAAACCTGGACACTACACGGCAAATCTGTCAGCTTGAGCAAGGGTGAGAATGATATACAAATCCAACTTACAGACACTCTCCGGTCCATGTAAGCCATACAACTGGCACTGGTATCTGCTTTTTCCGAGAGCCAACTGGCTTTTTATGACCCTTGGACAGTCCTGTTGGGGTTGAGAACTCTAATCTTGACTTGCTGTGTGACTTGCTGAGAAGTCGTTGTAGTCATAAACTTATTTCATATATATATAATTATAGGTCTATGTCATAGGGATAGGTCAAGTAAGTAATCCAATTCATTTTTCACTGCCCAAAATTCAAGTCAGTTTTGGGTATTATGTTGAACACTTCCAGGGCTCATCAGGGTACTAATGTTTGTAACACAACAAATCTTGAGTTAAGGCATTTATCTCTATATAATTATTGGTGTCTCAGATGCTGAAGTTATCCAGGTACCTAGGCATGTAAGACAAAGCCCTTTTAGGTGCCCGCGCTGCAGTGATGTTCAAGATACGACATTGTCCCACCTACCAATTACGACGTGGTCAGGCTGAACTTGGATCTTACAACCCCGCACAAACCTCATAACCAGCCAAGCCAGCGAAGCTGCTTGACAAAGATGCCAGTATCAAAACAAGTAGTAGACAATGTCTTAAAGGCACTGCCCTCCCGTGTCCGGGGCCCAGGCGCAGCTATCGCCGTGCTTTCAGAGGGTGCTCTCATCAGTCACCTCGTTTGGGGATACGCCGACTTCAACCGCAGAATCCCCATGACTCTCGAGACACCACTGCCCATCTGTTCAATCTCAAAGCAGATGCTATGTGCTCTTGTCGTCGACCTGGAACGCAATCCCCCGCCGACATTGGCTGCCAAGGGCAACGTGCGGGAACAACTCGAGGACAAGCTTCGAGAATTACTCCCCAAGCTCGCCAAGGAGAACAAATTGACCATCGATCATCTATGCAACAATCGATCCGGTATTCGCGACTACTGGGCCATGACCCTTCTCTGGGGCGCCAAGCCAGAAGATCGCTACTCGCTGGCCGAGCACAATGAATCCATGCTCAAACGTCTCGGGTTGCACTTTGAACCAGGAACTGAGTTCTCCTACTCAAACACAAACTACAACATTGTCGCACGGGTCATTGAAGCCGTGACTGGAGAGTCGCTCACGTCTTTGCTCGATGAACGTATCTTTGCACCTGCTGGTATGAAGACTGCAAAGCTGTGCGCAGACACATCAAAGCTTCCTTCACCATGCGTTGGCTACGAGGGTGATGAGCAAAGAGGCTACATACCTGCAGAGAACAACATCGAATGGGCCGGTGACGCCGGTATAGTAGCCTCGCTGGCCGACATGATTGCATACGAGTCGTTCCTCGACCGCAGCCTCTTTGATCCTCAGAGCTGGTATCGCACTATCATGGAGTCCCCGCCATTCAGCGATGGTATCACTTCGACGTATGCCCAAGGCCTAGCTCATTCCGAAGTTGGAAGCGCAAAGGTCATCGGCCACGGAGGCGCTCTACGTGGCTTCCGACTCAACCGGTCTCATGTGCCGGAAGAGCGTCTCTCGGTTGTGGTCCTGTTCAACCACGAAGCTGGTGCTGCACCGACTGCAGAGTACATCATCCAGCAAGTCTTGGCTCTTCAGAAGCCGCCACCTCCAAATCTAGTTGATGCCTCGCCCGACTGGCCAGGCGTCTATCTAGACAAGGACACTCAGCTGGCCATCACGGTGGCGCTCATGTTTAAGGGACAGATCTCCATCACTTATGCCAACTATGTCGAGCCTGTCAAACTGACGGATCCTGCACGTGGCGAATCACGCGGCATGGCAGCAGTAGTCGATGGCGATACCCTGCGCATCCAGCGCCTGGAAGAAAACAGAACTCTCACTGCGACGCGCCTCACGTTGGAAAACACACCCGTCGATAACTCCCAATTCCAGGGCGACTTTTACTGTGCCGAGATTGACTCGAGGTTCCACTGCGTGGACCAAGGCGGTCTCATGTTTGGCATGTTTGATGGATATCTAGGTAAG
The DNA here is from genome assembly GCA_021655895.1 of Fusarium sp. NRRL 66739. NCBI lineage: Eukaryota > Fungi > Ascomycota > Sordariomycetes > Hypocreales > Nectriaceae > Fusarium > Fusarium sp. NRRL 66739. Next base: position 43,831 of record JAJJWO010000073.1, read on the forward strand.
AGTCCAGCTCAGTTCATGCGATATCTTGGACGGGATGTGTGGGCGCTTGCGAATCCAAGAGGCATGGATGCGAAACCACCTGGGGACTGGACGCTTGTGTTTCACCGTGATGAGAAGAATGCTGTTACTGGTGTGACGATTGGATGTTGGCTGGCGAGGAGGATTGAGTATGTCAAGAACTAGGTACCTAGAAGAGGTCAGAGGATAGATGTGATGGGGCATGATAGAAAACACAACTGGGTATAGATCAGTTGTATACGCGGTCACACTGGATGGTTGCAGAGGTCCTCAATAAGTCAATTAGCGCACATGACCTTTTTATTCTTGTGTAGTAACGATTTAAATATTATCCTCTTGTTTTCCTTCTCTTTCAGAACTGTCTCGCGATGAACAACAGGTCAACAACATTGCTGAGCGATGCTGCTGTCTCCGAGACTGGGATGTTAGAAGCGCACATAGGTGCAGCTGTTTGAGAACAAGCCCTGGTGGAAAATCTGGATTCGGTGCAGGCAATTTTGCTTCATTCCGGCAGTATCATAATATCGCGTTGGTGATAGAATACAGGCAACGCTTCACATGCTTTTGGACCCTCCAGATCAAGTCCGACACCGGCGGCCGATGGCCCGGAACCCCGCATTCCAGTTAACCTCATGCGAGCTGAAAGATTACGGCACTTGATAAGACAATTATGTTTTGGGCATCATTTCACATTGAGTAGGAATGCAGAGTTTGGTCATTTCTTCATTTATTCATCTTTAGAGCTTCGCAAATGGCTCAAGTCTAGACTCATCTCTATAAAATGAGTTGCAGAGACCAGGGGACCAACTGGTCGTTCCGTCACTTCAGAATATCCGCTTCAGCGGTGTTTCTCACATGTCGTACTAAGCCCAGTGACGTCCGATCCTAGCCCCTCTTCTTTTTCGCTCATCTGCTAGGTATCATAATATTTTGGTACTTTTTTATTATAAGGACAGGCCCAGCATTTACTGGGGAACAACCTTCTCCTTGGCAAGAGGAGTGAATCGGAGGTAAGGCTTGACGATGCGGAACTCGGGGAAGAGGGTCTTCGCCTCCTCGTTCTTGACACCGGGGTGGACGATGACATCCTCACCGGGGACCCAGTTGATAGGGGTGGTGATGCGGTACTTGTCTCCGGCCTGGAGGGAGTCGATGACTCGGAGGACCTCGGCGGCGTTGCGGCCGGTGGAGGCGGGGTAGGAGAGGATAGTGCGGATGGTCTTCTTGGGGTCGATGAAGTAGACGGATCGGATGGTGAAGGCGATGCCCTTCTCATCGACGTTGGTGGCATCCTGCTGGTCGATCCTGGAGGATTGGTTAGCATTTGTCATTAACTCTTCAAGGATGGTGTCTTACATGTCGTAAAGAAGAGAGACCTTGCGCTCCTTGTCGCCAATGATGGGGAACTCGACGTTGCCGCCAGTGACCTCGGAAATGTCCTTGATCCATCCCTCGTGGGACTGGATGGTGTTGGCAGAGAGACCAATCAGCTTGACGCCGCGCTTGGTGAACTCGGGCTGGAGCTTGGCAAAGGCGCCGAGCTCGGTGGTGCAGACGGGGGTGTAGTCCTCAGGGTGGGAGAAGAGGATGACCCAGTTGTCGCCGATGAACTCGTGGAAGTCGATGTTGCCCTTTGTGGTCTCGGCCTGGAAGTTGGGGGCGGTAGAGCCGAGACGGAGAGAACCGGAGGAAGACATTTTTGGTGGTGAGAGATTTGTGATGTGAGGTTGATCAAGTTTGGTTTGGGAGAGGGAGGAGGCGGGGGCGGGGAGAGGGTTATATAGCAGCTGTGAGTGAGATGAGAAGGGGAACAGCTAAGCTAAGCTAGAGGCCACCTTGACGGAACAGCTGCATGGGGTAGCACAGCACACGGTTACACCTTGTTAGGCTAGAGGATGACGATCCAAGCTCTGTGGTCGTGCAATTCAAGACGCCACGAGGGCCGTGATATTGGTGATTGGGACGGCCACGCTTGGCGTTGCAACCATCCATCCCCCTCCAAGGACAAAACCCTGAGAATGGCGCCTGTTCTTGTGATGGCAGATGATTGTTTCTGCAGTCACCAATCCTATTACATAACGATGAATTATTGCTAACTATTCAGTTCCGTCTATAACCTCTTAATTACTTGCAATCAATATCCCCGATATGCATCATAGTACCCCGCCATCACTCAGCGACAAAAACAACCACCCCTCACTAAAATATCTCCCCCACCAAACCCGCGTCCGGGCAGCCCCTCACTTGACCCCAGAGGGGCAAGGCTCGCTATTGCGTGCTGCAGAGATGCACCCATTGGTTGCGTCTGGCGCATTGTGCCATCTGGCGCGGCAATGCTGCCATCGATATCGTTCCTGACGCAATTGCTGTCAGCGAAGAGCAAAGCGATGATGCGATGGCCCGAGTATCTGTGCGCTTCCACGGCTCTCGGAAGTCGGGGTGGGGTTTGTTGGACGTGGAATTGGACATGAATTGAGTTATGAGTTGATACATTTGTTTCAGGAAAGACAACAATAAACATAGTACTGTTATATAAAATCTACTGTAAGCGATAGTTTGTTACAATGCCGTAATACATGCCAGGTAAGTAGTGGAGGTAAGTGAAAGAGTTTGAGTGCTTTATCATCCAGCTCAATGACCCCTGCACATCACCCATCTTCAGATGACAGCCAAGCCTATCACACAACTCGCGCATTATATCGCGTTTCCGTTAGGTAGCGGACGCCTAGCTGATAAGAAAATAGCTGCCGATATCCTCCTCCAAGTGAAAGAAGTCTGTCCCGCCCGAGCCGACCGGCGCCGCTGCCAGACGGACTTGAGTCTAGGGTATTTGACGGCAGTTGGACGATGTCAGCCTAAGAAGAGCCTCACCACCTACATACTTGGGTATTTATAGTGTTAAATAAATTGATGCGTTTCTAAAGCTGTAAGCATATGAAGGTAATTGTTAACATGTTTTTATGGCTTTCTTGTAAAATATAGCATAAGATACTGTGCATTAAATTCAGGCAGTTTACACTACTCAGTGTAACAATGTTTGTGTTGGTTAACCTCAACTTTTGTGCTACAAGCACACGCCTATTTGCAAAAGCCTAGACTAGTATTTAACTGTGCAGCTCTTGTATCGGCTCAACTTGACCAATCCTATAACACGGCGACAGGATACATACTCAAGATAGTATCACGTGATGCAGAGAGGACATATGACAACGCCTTCGTGTAATCTGTCCACTTTACTCTTCTTTTTAGATAGAGCACGAGGCGCAAGACCTGGCAGAATCTCGGAAAACCATTGTTTTCACATCGTATTCTGTGTCATTTTAAGTAAGTGCCATCTGTCTCATTCTCATTCTGACTTCCGATACGATCTCGCTAGCTCTGCTTGTGTTGGAGACCGGTCTTGACCAAGACTACCAGACAGATCTCCAACAAATCAGATCGGGCCGCGTGGCCTAATGGCTAAGGCGCTAGATTTCGGCTTTCGAGCAATTCGAGAAATCTCTAGAGATTCCAGGTTCGACTCCTGGCGTGGTCGATTTTTTTCTCAAATGCCTTGATGGATATAGGATGCAAACCTTCTTTTTGCAAACCTTCCATTCATATCGTTCATTAATATTGTACAACCCTGGTGCATCGGCGTGCAGGGTTGGACTGCAGATTGCTTGATCTGGCAGCCTGGTCGATGCGCCGTTCTCTTATGCAGAGCAGAAGCGCCAACGACTAAGCTTAATTTAGCAGTTGAACCTTTTTTCCCTCCCGGATACGGAGCACACGATAAGCTTACAGCTTTCATCCCCCTGTGGCTGAATAGTCATGACTCTTGCTACCAATAGTCTATATTTAGTGCGGATCACGGGTGACTGTTTGAACATCTAGATGAAGCCTTGCAGTCGAGAGACTGGCAGTGGGACAACAGCCTGATTGCGATCGCCTCAATCTTGAAGAGACTGACGCGGTTGGATTAAAGATCTGATAGTTACGTACAGTGCACGCTCTGAAACAGAAGAATGCCGCGTGTCGGCCTTGTTCCTTGTCTCTCATTGACGCCCCTAGGACGGCGGCATCAAATCAAGTGGCAGCAGCATTAAGGGGTAGTGGAGAAGGAGGTGTGATCGCCATTTTCAGGCCTGGGAACAAGGAATGGATCGCAAAGTGAATGCTTAATACATAGTCTAGCGTATCACCCCATACCGAGCTGTTGGAATTTAATTCCTCCTTCTCCTTGTGTTTCTTGGGGCTGTCTCACGTTGCAAGGGGCCAGCCACTCTCATTCTTTCTTTGTTTTGTCCTTGTTGTCTTAAACATGCTGTTCACAATGTCGCGGCCGTCGGTCACGACTTGCATCATGATTGCCGCCGGCGTCTCTCTTTTCCTCGTTATCTTCACCTTCTTTCAAGAGTCTCTATCAATCTCGTGGGACTACGCCCACGACAAGGCGGGAGAGTATTGGGACAAGGCCTTCAAGTACGTATCTGCTGCAGGAACCCTCAATCTTGGCATTGGATGTGTGACGCTAACCGCTGCGTGACCTCACGACAGACAACCAAACACGACCGTCTACAACTGCGAAGACCCCTATCGACGCCCTGGCTATCTCTACATCCCCGCTGATATAAACGGCACCGACCAGTACAAAAAGACCCAATGGATCCCCTACACGGATGATTTGCTCAGCGCCGAAACCCCCGACTACGCTGTTTATCCCGCAGCCGGCGAGGTCGTCTTCAACGCGACGGAACCGGAATTCGACTTTGTCAACGCCACGTCCACGCCTCGACAATGGCTCCCCGAGGCCATCGCAGAGAGCAAGCGTCGAAAGGAGGCCCTCAAGGACGGCAAGAAGAGCGTTGATGCCTTTGCGCCGATGAAGGACGAGGGCGACTTGGGCTGGCTCTGGGGCCGTCGCATCATCCTCTTCAGCGACTCGGTCGATCGGTTCATGATGCAGTTCTTCTGCACAGAGTTTGGCTACGGCATGAAGCAGCCCGCACCGCACACGATCGCCACCTGCACCATCCCCGAGTTCAACCTGACCTTTATCCACTGGCACTTTGCCGGATCCATGACGTACCGCCCGGAATGGTGGTGGATGGACGACATGCACGAGATCGCCTTTGAGGACCGCTGGGACAAGTACTGGACCCCCATGTACGACTCCATCCGCGGCCCCAACGGCAGACCCGACCTGATCCTCTGGCAGAACGGCCTCTGGGACCAGCGTGCCTTCTGGGAGAGCGGCGAGGCCAACCACGAAAAGGACGTGTACCCGATGGGCACGCGCGTGCGCCAGCTCGTCTGGCAAGAGGTGCGCTTTGTCGCTGCGCGCATCCGCAAGTTCGTCGAGCGCATCCACGACGAATTCGGCGACGTGCCCACCATGTTCCGCAGCATGACGGTGCACCGCGTTAGCGACGCCGCCGACGCCACCATCTACGACCTGGAGCGCCTGTCCCGTGCGACGGCCGAGAAGGCCGGCCACGAGGTGTTTGAATGGGGCCGCATCATCACCTCGCTGTCGATGCTGTACAAGGACAAGACGCACCCCGGAAGGGGCCCGGCGAGCTGGCTCTGGGGCAACATGGTGCTCGAGTACCTCGCGCGCGTGGGCAAGGCGGGCGATCAGACGAGGAAGCCTTATTTTGATGGCTGGGACGCCTGTCATCCGCACTTGGTTAACTGGGGTGGACGATAGATTGAGTAGAGCATATGGAGCTTATGACCCTGTATAGATTAATTACTACCTATGAGCAAGCATCTGTGAGGCTGATGTGACGACTTGGGCTTTTATGATATGAGAACCTGATTAACATTAAAGACTATGCAGTGACACGGTTCAACGTAACAAGAATGCATCTGCTGTCAAACACACTCGACACTTGCGTACAGGCCAAGCAAAACCCATGTAGTTTCACGACAGTCACCACGACAGCTTACACCACCGTGTCGTACTAGCCGTCCATTGCACCGCAGGGCAGATGCATAGAAAGATACCCAACTCCTTATAACTTCAGGGCTGCTAGGTTCCCCGAAAGTTCTTTCACCCGAGCCACTGCAACCTCCCTCTTGACAGGATCAGGAGCCTCAGAAGTAAAGACCAACGCCAGCACGAGCGCGGCATCAAGTCTGAGGAGAGTCTCCTCCTGCAAAGATACTTGAGGAAACGCAGCCGTCTGCTTATACCCCTTCATGAAGCCCTCTCCCACCTGACTAAACTCAAGCGTGCGGAAGATATCGATAGCTGCTGGGCCGATGAGGGCGTTCGTCCAGTCGATGACGGCGCTTATTCGTTGTTTGCTGTGGCGAAGGTTGACCTCACGAAAGTCCATGTGCAAAAGACTAGGAGGGAAGCGTCTGAGGCCTTCGAGTATAGTATGGATGAATCTCCAGTCTGTTATCCAGTTTGAAGCCTTTGGGACATGTTGAGATAGCACCGAGACACGCCTTCGCATCCTCTGCTCAATTGTCGAGAATACGTCGGTGGTTTCTTGAGCGACTGTTCTCAGAGATGAGTCGGCCAATGGCGTAGAGTGTATCAATGCTGCTACACGTCCCATCTCCTCGTGAGTGATCTCGGTCCCATCATCGTCCACGTACTCGCACAGCATGGCTGGGTAACAATCTTGTTCGAGGTATTTATACGGCTTGGGCACAGGAACTGGCCCGTCTTGAAAAAGGTTATATATGCGCATTTCTTGTTGGATTAGGAGCCTGGCTTCGACACTGGGGTCGTTTACGTTTTGGTAGAGTTTGCATCTTGGTATTTTGAGGACGACTTGGCCGTAAATGGGGGAGGTGGCTTTGTAAACGAGACACTCGAGTCCTTGGCCGGCGATTTGAATGTCAACTAGGTTTTCTGCTGTGATGAAATGCTGTGCTATTGCCATGATGAAATAAGTATGCTCAGATGACAGTAGAAACAACTAAATATCAATATATGATAATGAGAAAACCATCTTAGATAATGTCAAAAGATAAGTCAACAAGTTCAGGAGCAGGTATGAGTCATGACCAAAAGACTGTAAGCACAATGCTAACTAGAGCGAATTGTCTCGTGGATGGGAAAAGCAGAGCATTTTATATCTACTAGGCGGACTGATGAGGTTCGGATACATATGGAATAAGCTTTCCTTCAAAAGTCAGAAGGAAAATAGGTTATTATGTAGGCATTAAGCCATAATGCTTAAAATATGGACCAAGATATGTTCTGTGCTACTATAGAAACCTTAGCTTTGAGAGAATGGATATCCATAGAGTAACAGCTAAAGAGCTGTAAGCACAATGCTGGCTATACCAAGTTCCTAATGTCAGGGATTGCGGAGATGGGAATGTTCAGCTCTCAATATTTCTCGTGTATATTATTAAGAAAAGGAGAACCTGGGTAAAGACTGTCCTGTTCAGTTTACACCATCAAGACTCCTCTGCAAGCAGATAGAATCACGCAAAAGCCTCGACTTTCGTTCACCAGAGCTCGCTCCCGTTGACCTTGAAATGTACCTAATTACGAGTGAGGTGCAGCAGGAAAAGCAGACCAGGTAACTGTATGGAATCGTATTCTCCGGTTCTTGAACGCCCTGTATAACTTGAGCGGATATCGTTGTTTTTGTTTCTTGCAGCCAGTCTGAGTGACGGCGCTGAGGTACGGAAACGAGCCCTTTGTCACCTCCCTGATCAGTCCAACCATGGGCTTGTAGAGATTCATATGCTGCCCATGTAGTGTGACTGTCTTGATCGAAGCTGGGAGGAGATGGGTAAGGGATGTCGCGAGCGGGTTTCCTTGTGTGTCTTGCTCCAAACGTATACCAGATCCGCCCATGACAAGGCTTGATATACTGGTAAATTCCTTAAGCGAATCAATGCCCGTGGTTGTCTGACCAGGAGTAAAGATGTTCCAGTAGACTTCGAGATACCGCAATGTCTTCTTGCAAGGAGCGAGTGCTTCTGGTAGTGCACGAAGTGGAAACGCTTTCAGCCTCTCGATTTCGTGGTGATGCTGATCCCGGTGGATAATCACAAACTCCTCAAGCTGTGGGCACGACTTGGCGAGGGTCGTCATAGTGCTCAGGGGAAAACTGGTATGGACTATCTTGAGGGTTCTGAGGTTTCTCAGTGGTGGAAATACAAGCTCTTGCGATGTATCCATGAAGCCTACCTTGATGTCTAGCCTTTCAAGGTTGGGGGCTATGGCGACCTTGCGCTTGAGATCACACATGTCGTAAGCGTCTCCGTCGCTTTTAACTGGGCTAGGTCCTAAGGAACGCCAATGTCCAAGGTATAAATATCGTAGAGACTGTAGCTTGGTTGATTCTGGTAAGTGACGAGCGATGTTACTGTGCACGCTAATGTCGAGAAGCAGATGCTCGAGGTTGGGCATCGAGCTTAGCAGCACATCAACAAAAATGGCATGGCAGTTCTTGAGGGAATGAGGTGATTCAACACCATGTCCAATGCCGCGCTGCAACGCCTTTGTTGCAAAGACGCGCCGATCTTCTGGCAGCGGAGTGAGTTCGTCCTCGATGTAAATGCGACGGACCAGCATGGCCAAGTCCTGGCGAGTACACATAGTGTCGAAGAAGGTGTCGGCATTGGTCCCATACCAGTACCGTGCAGTGTCAATGTCGCGATAGAGAAACGGCATCACGGCTTGGTAGAGTGCTCGGCAAGTTTCGGCGAGGTTGAGAAGTATCCTCATTTCATCAGGATCGTTACGCGGACGCAATGACGTGGGATTACGAGATGCCCTCGGACCGCGGCGAGCACAACGAATGGTGCCTAGGCGTCGGCGTTGAGTATAGATGAGTGTGAATATTTCATCAAGGATCTCGTTAGGGAGAGTAGATAGTGAAGCCCGCGGCACGGGGGCAGATTGAAATGATGGGTCCATTGGAGAGTAGAGAGTTGGATAATGTTGTAGATTGAGATAATCGGGTGGATAAAATACACAGCAACGCGTGGTTGATATGAGACTGTAAGACGCGAAACTACTATGCTCAGCTTACATACAACGCGTACAGCACTAATGTAAGAGGTCAAGTTGTTAGTGCTACCTAAACGCGAATCCAATACTCAGTTGGGACTGAGTGATGTCACCGTTTAGAGAGAGAGGCTGGAAAAAAGAAAAAAAAAAAGGCTTAGTCTAATAATTGGCCATGATATTCCTGGTATAATTGAGACATGAACTCTATTATCCCAACCTTCCCTATTCAAGGATGGACTGCACTCGGTGTACTTATCGGAGTTTCCGCAGGAGGGCTCTCGACAGGAGGAGGAGCCTCTTCTTCTTCCTCTTCAACTGGAGTAAACGCCGCCGCCTCCAAGGGAATCTCTCCGGCTGTTCCGCCGGTGGCTTCACCTCCATCGACATTGGCCTCGGCCCCAGCCGCGAGCTTTGAAAACGATACCAGAGCATCTTCATTTGGCCTGGCACATGGTTAGAATTGGTCATGAAACAAGATATCCCTGTACTTGCGGATTAATCGCCATCACTTGGCCAGTCTGGCAATGCGGTCCAGTTGCGCAGTAGAGATAGATCGGATCCGCGCTTGTCAAGGGCACATTGAACGTTCCAACAGTCGTCTGCCCGGCCTCGAAAGGAATGTGTCCACTGTGAATAGCCTCAGACTGCGTGGCTTGGAGAGGCTGGCATGGCGAGTCCTGGGAACTCTGTGTGACGGTATGGTTCCCCGAGCTGAACTGAAACTGTATCACGTCGCCGACCGTTGCTCGAATGAGGTTGGGGACAAATAGGTCTTGTGGACCACCGACAACAACTGGGATGAGTCTGTTGGCTTGACGTGGGAGTGGCGCGTTTTGTCTGACTGTGAGGTGTGAGCTTTTGGTGATATGGTGTGTATTGGAGGACTTACTTGTCAAGGGCTTGTTATTTGCGAGCTCGACTAGTGCTGCTGATTCCCTTGACGACATTTCGATTAGAGGCACAGCAGCAACTGATGCGATCCATAGGTAAGATTTCAAGACCAGCATGATGAATAGTATGAAAGAGTGAAATATCAAGTACTCTAAAAATATGAATAGAACCTCACCAGGAGGAGAAGGAGAAGAAGAGAAGGTTCAAAATGAAAGAGGAACAGGAAAATGACAATTTCTCAAGTTTGTCCACATGCTATTGCGAGATGCATTTACTCTCTTATAGTCATCGCTAATGGGGCCGGCTCTTGATAAGCAAGGATTGAATCTTGAACCCGAGACTGCCCAGCTATGAAACCGAGACAGATAACCTTTGTACATGACAAATCTGGTTGCATTCTCCAGCTACATGTTGGCCAAGCTGTTTGGTCCGTTGTTTCATACAAGGTTGCACCGTTAGAAGATCGCCAACCATGTTTCATCGCTTATATCTGGCCGGACTATGCTGCCAAGACTTGACACTGAGTTAAGCTCCGTCGGTTATTCTGGATTATACCACAGACGTTGATCAGTTTGATTTTTATTCAAACCCTGATATGTCCCGAAGGGATACACCAATGCAGCACAATTTTAATACAGTTTTTCTTCAACATGATTAGCTGAGCAAGGTCAAACTGCCACTTTCGGTTTATATGCAGACATATCTTTGTGAAAAGATTTTCAGGATAGGATAGCCAACGCTGTGGTCTAGCCTGTGTAAGACAACACGAGTGGTAAATAAGCAAAGCCCATATTCCAGTTGGCTAGGCTACATTTGTCGTTTCTATGCTCGTTCGTGACGCAATTTCAAAAGTAATTGCAGTATACGTATAACGACAAGGTCTGGTCACCAGGCTATCAGGGATATATCCCTACAGACCACTCGTACGTTCAACTGCATGCAGAGGACTTTTGAATCCCCCACGACAAAATCACACAGAGAAAGATACCCCAAGGTTACCAGGATCTACACAAGTCCCAACCATGAATTACCCCGTGGGGGCGTCAATCACTTCCCTGTCTCCCCGCAGAACCCCAACCCTAAAGCTCCCCCGCAAAGAGCTTTAGAGTGCGAAGCTCTTCGTTGGTGGAATATTAATATCCGATCTGGCCTTGGTCGACTAGCCTTGCCTCGACTATATCCTTGACGGCACTTGGATCCGAGATTTCGGCTTTCTGACAAGATGATTCGTGGACTAACACGGTGTTGCTTCACGATCGTCGTCTCTCCGCTTCCTTTCATTGCAGGGAGGTAGGGTAGGTAATGGATATACTAATTGTTGGAGTACTTGGTCGACTTTGACGCATATAAAGAGGACAATCCTTTTCGTCATGACACAATCTTGGTCGCCAAGCACACATAACTACACTAGAGATGAAGGGTTTTATTCTCAAAGCGGCTCTTGCTGCCGCCACTCTATTGGCTACGGCAGACGCATCCAGCCACAAGCCGGTTGACACTTATAAGAAATGTCAACGGCAGACGAGACGCCCTACTGAAGGCTGTCCCAAGGGCACTCTTTACGTCGCCAAGGGAGACTCCCGAGCGGACTTTGAGTCTATCCAAGACGCCATCGACTCCCTCGGCAACTCCAAAGCCGCTGGACACATTCTCATTGCTCCTGGCAACTACACAGAGCAGCTCAACGTCACCCGCCAAGGGCCCCTTCACCTCATCGGCGCCTCAAACCTCCCCTGGAAGAAGGAGTTGTACGCCGACATCGACGTCAACGCGACAGCTCAGAACGACGTCCAGATCTGGTACAACCTGGCCAACACGAACAATGGCTCCTTGGTCGATAACGTCTGGACCAGCGTCTTGACTGTCGGCCCTACCCTCAATGCCACACTCACCGGCACAGGTCCTACTGGTTTCCCAGTGCCCGCTGATACCCCCTTTGGATGCTCTGATTTCCGCGCCTACAACATTGATTTCAGAAACGACTGGGCGCCTCGCGCTTCTGGACCGGCTCATGCTGTGGGCGTGAGCAGGGCTAATGCTGGGTTCTACTCTTGCGGATTCTACAGCTACCAAGACACTGTGAGTCTATCCACATCCGGTGACACACCCATTTGCTTACTTTGAAATAGGTCTACATTGGAAAGCTTGGAAACGCTTTCTTCTACGACAACATCATCGCTGGGCAGACCGACTTCCTGTACGGATTCGGCACAGCATGGATTGACCGCTCAACGCTGTCTCTCCGCAACTGCGGCGGTGGCATCACAGCTTGGAAGGGCACCAACACCACCTTCACCAACAAGTATGGCGTCTACATTGACAAGACGCAGGTGATTCCCTCCAACAGCACCATCGCCAGCAACCTGGTGGGCAAGTGCGCACTCGGCAGGCCGTGGAACGCCCAGCACCGATCTATCTTTATGGAGTCTTACTTTGACGCCGTCATAAACCCTGCTGGGTATATCGAATGGAGCAAGGACACGCCGCGTGTGGACAACACTACATTCATGGCTGTTTGGAACGACTATGGTCCTGGCTGGAACGCCACGGCTCTTGAGGCTAGCCATGTCACGAGGTTGTTGACCAATGCTGAGGTTAGGCCTTATAGGTCTCCTGCTGAGGTTTTCCAGACTCCGGCGGGCAAGTTTGGAAATGTGCACTGGATTGACAAGAAGGCTTTGAAATGATGGCATTGCATTGGTACGAGAGTAGTCTCGAGTGTAGGAGAAACCTACTTATGAATATAAGAAATAACTACCTGAAGAACAAATACTTTCATAACTCATTTGAGAGATGACAGCTGGTGCTGATTACTTCCTCAACTTGGACCCAAGCGAGATGAGCGCGGAATCCATCTGCAGGGGTCTCGCCCATATATCCAATTACACTCTTGGATGCAGTGACGGCCCCTAAGTTTGTTCGCGGGGTAAAGACGCTAGGAGTCTTAGTTGGACGATCAAAAGAGCGAGACTTTAAGGAGGAGCGGAAGAATGTGAGCGAGATGGGAGAAGAGAGACTCAGACTGGAGCCATCAGATATCATTGTGACATGCAACAATATCACTCTAGCTTGAAACTCGACTCTCAACGTCCTTGGGCATCCAGAGGCACTTATAATAGTACGAGTGCCTGTTGGCACCCGATATCCAGGGTTGTCAAGCCACGTCTTGGAAGTCATGTCTCAACTGCTGTAATATAAGCAGCTCACTCCCTTGGGCCTCAATGATCGACATTCCCCCTCGGTTTTCACCATTCCTCCTTGTCTCTTCTTGAGGCTCCAAGATCCTCAAGAATCAAGATGCTCAACAGATTGTTGATGCTGCCAGCGTAGCAGACGACATGGGCTACTCAGGGGCCGACGACGACCCTGCTGAGCGTGGCCTCTCATCTTTGATTCCCATTGCTGTGTGCATGGGTATCTCTCTCTATAATGTTGTCGAATTAAACGTCCTTATCCTCACAACTTTCAAGACGCGCCAAAGTCTATACTTCTGGAGCTTCCTCATCGCTACCAATGGAATCGCACTCCACACTGTTGGTTTCTTACTCAAGAATGTCCTCTTTTCAAACAACTTTGTTCTATACATCACGCTCATCTCTGTGGGATGGGTTATGATGGTTACTGGCCAATCACTTGTACTATACTCACGACTTCACCTCATCTTCTGGAACCAATTCCACCTAAAGCTCGTGCTGGCCATGATCATCACCAACGCTGTCGTCTTGCACATCCCAATCATTATTCTCATGTACGGCGCCAATAGTAGCGATGCGAACCCCTGGGTGCATCCTTATCGAATCTACGAAAAAGTCCAAGTCACCATGTTTTTCCTCCAGGAACTCATCATCTCGGCCATTTATATCAGAGCGTGCTTTTCCTTCTTCGGAGCTGAAGGCTTTCAACACCGAAAAGATGTGCAGCAGATGCGCAGTCATCTCGTTTTGGTCAACGTTATCATTATACTCCTCGACATTCCAATACTGGGCCTCGAATTCGCCGATTTATACGACTTTCAGACTGCGTACAAAGCGATTGTCTACAGCATCAAGCTGAAGCTTGAGTTCAATTTGCTGAACCGTCTTGTTGACGTGGTAAAAGGAAACGAAACGCTCGACTCATGCACTGGCGATAGAAGCGCAACCAACCTGCGCATGAATATCTTTGGTCAAGGCAGGGTTGATTGGGTGACCAGAAGGGACCCTGGTAGCACAATCAACTACAAGAGAAGGAGAGCAGGGTCAGGATCAGACGATGAGATACTGACAAATGCAGACGTATTAGTGAGCTGTGTTGAACGCAGACAGGATGATGTTGAGAGCACAGGTCGAAGAATGTCTATATAATATATAATCCTTCGTATAGTATAATCCAGCAAGATTGGCTTCGCCGTTGGCATGCGGAGTGGCTGACACATTTACAACACTGGAATTCCACTAGTAAAGCCAGGTTATACTCTAGAACCTGTCACAAGCTCGCTTTTCATGAATAATATCATGGTTGTACTGTAAGAATAGTCTGGGATACAGGCAGAAACTCAATATAAATTACAGCTGAGCAGCGGTACCTGTCAATCAAGCTGAGATAGGGGTATTTCTTTCGGGTTCTGCAACTTTAGATTCTCTCCTAGCATCACGGGTCTCCCTAAAACGCCTCACTCTTGGCACCAATGGACCCTTGCATTTAGTACCTTCAGCCGCACGAGCAGCAGGCAAAGCTGAACTGGACCCCGCGTGGAAGTGAGAAACTTGCATCTTTTCACCGTCTCTCATGTTCTTTGTTCAGTAATTCCAGGTTCTCGAGATGAAACAACTTCCGTACTATGTATCAGCTCTCAGTATCTTCTGGGCTGCTATGGCTAATGCCATGACAATCTCAGAAGCAACAAAACGACCCAATGTCGGATACCTCGCCCAGCCTGAACCCACGCCCATGATCAAGATGCTAGAATTGCGGCACCTTGAGCTGGGTAAACGACAGGAAACCTCCACAGAAGACCAGACCTTTACCGTGGTCATTAGCCCTGATAGCACCTGTGGCTATCTATCAGGCTCACCTGGAAACGCTATAACATGTGCCAATGGCCAAAGATGCAGCTGGGAGCTTGCCTATGTCACCGCTATTCTCTGCGGTACCGCTGGATACAACCGATGCTACAACAGACAGGAAGCTCTTGATACCGAAGTGTGTGGGGATGTCTGCCAGAGCAACTCGTATTATCTTCTTTGGTGAGTTACTACGTAGTTCTCGGCATGGCTTGGCTAATAGTAAATAGCACCGACAGATCGGCACCATATTGCGGAACATATGCCTATGACTCTGGCGTTCGGGACTTTAGATGCGCATCATCCACCATGACAAGAGACCAGAGCGTGTCCTTCACCTACGATGATCAAGACAACCGCAGCTTCTCAACAACCTTGGTTTTTGACGGAACACAAAGCTCGACTGATACCGAGAAAGAAACTACAGAGGAATCGAGCTCTGAACCAGGCACAACCACATCATCGTCAACTCAAGATTCACCATCAGAGACTGCAACCGAACCAGATGATAAAGGCAACGACCCAAACATTGGAGCCATAGTAGGAGGCTCTATTGGTGGTTTTGTCGTGCTATCGCTTATTGTTCTGGGTATAATCTGGATAATGCGTCAGAATAGACAGAACGACAACACGCCTGCACAACAGCCTTACGATCCTCCAGCACCTACAGTTGTTGATATCCCAGAGGCTCCAGCAGATACAGTACCGCCCATGGTGCAACACTATCCAAAGTCGGGAATAACCTCGCCAACTCAGTCTGAATGGCACGGCTCCATCGTGTCGGTTCAGAGTTCTACCAGTCCCGTCTCGAACCAGACCTGGACAGGCCAGTATTCACCTGGGGGCCAACCTGATCCATACCAGGGGTCGGCGCAGAATTTCAACTATACGCGGTGATCTTGTGCTGGGGAGGCTTTAGAGTGTGGGCTTTGTAGTTTCTTTGATTTTTGAAAGGCTGGAATTATACCACATAGTAACAAATTGAATCTTGACAGAATGAGTATAAAGTAATTGCTAGTTAATTATGCTGATTAGACCAGCCCTTGGGTCTATATCTTGCCTAACATATCAGATTGGGATTCAACTAGTGACATCTTGCTCTGCTGACAAACGGGGTTGAATATATGTTACTAGTTGATATTATTTGACAGGATTTCATCTTATAGTAAAGTATCCCGGTCATGATATTCTTCACACAATGAGCTCGCAAAAACCAGGATACGTAATCGCTAAATCAATTTCAATCGGCTAGACATTCAATCAATCTTGGATAGCCTTTACATAGACACCCAATAGGCCACATCAACTATCAAGACAATCTTTCCACATCTCTCTCTCCCCCTTTCACAGCACCACCTCACAGACGATGTCGCACCTCAAGCTCACCAGGCGCCTGGTAAGTGGGAACCTTCATCTCAAGGGCCTCACCAGAGTATCCGAGGTCCTCAGCCACGAGCATAGCGGCCTTCTCACCGATGAGCAGCGCAGTAGAGTACGTGTTGCAGCCGACGTTGTCGGGGCAGATGGACAGATCAGCGACCTTGAGGCCCTTGACGCCGTGGACGTTGAGTCTCTCGTCGAGAACGCCGTGCTTGACGATGCTATTGCCCTCCTTGGGAGCCATGGAGCACGTACCCAGGCAGTGCCAGGTAGACTCGGTGTGGCGCTTGACCCATTCTTTGCAGGTGTTAGCTGGTGTACCTGGTCACAGTTATAGAGGAGACTTACCCTCGACAGCCTTGATGTCATTCTCGGTGTACTTGAGCTCCTCGCGGATGTGAGCGCGGTTGGAGTTGAGGATGTTGGCCTCGGGCTTGCGGTCGGCCTCGGGGAGAGGAGACGACCAGCTTCCGTGGGCGATTCCGGCGGTCAGGTTGCCGGGGAGGGCATACTTCTTTGTCGTGTCGAGGTCGAGATCGTGAGCTCGAGCAGGGCTGTCGTAGTCAAAGAAGGGGTGCTACAGAGTGTCAGTTGACTGATTGGGTGAGACAAGACGTCGACATACCATGTTCTCAACTTCACCAGCATAGGCGTCCATGCGGCGGGCAGTCTCACGAGACTTGATGTATCCCCAGACCATGGGAACCATGTCACGCTCATCGTTCATCTAACGTTGTTAGCATCAGATCTTGAAAGTCACACGTCATGACTTACGAAACCAGCATCAAAGTCGGGAGTGTCGTAGGGGTCGGCACTCTTGATGTGGGTGAAACCACGAGAGAAGGGATACTCGAGGAAGTGGAACATGGAGAAGAACTTTCCAGGAGGCCTGTATCATGTCAGCAACAAAGTACATCATCATCTCATCAACGGCACGTACATGAGCATGTGGTCGCCAAAGAAACCGGCAATCACGGAGTAGTGCATGACAGGCTTGTCGGGCTTGTTCTTGAAGTACGACTTCCAGCCCTCGGTGAAGTGAGGCGTAGGCCACCTCTCAAAGTCCTTGAGCTCCTCCTCAGTAGGTCGGATCTTGACACCGGCCTCGATACCGTTGGTGGCAAGGGGTCCAGTTCCCTTGAGGTGCCACTCATCAAACACGGCCTGTATTCACTGTTAGCCAGGATCAGTGATAAGTTTGTCTAGACTCACCTTCTGGACCTCGGGCACACCGCGCACAAAGTCGTCGAAACTCTCAGTCTCAGGCTTGGCCCGGTACACGGAGAAGGTGAGGTAGTGGTCCTGGAAGTTGAGACCAACACCAGGAAGATCAACCTTGGGCTCGACACCAGCGGCGCGGAGCTTCTGGGGGTCGCCGATACCGGATCGCTGGAGGATCAGGGGCGACGAGAGGGTTCCTCCGCTGACGACGATCTGCTTCCTGGCGCGGAAGGTTCTCGTCTGGAGCTGGTTGGGGTGAAGGGGCTTGGTGGGAACCGTCTGGACGCCAACAGCTCGGCCGTTCTCCATGATGATCTTGTCGACCTTTGTGTTGCAGGCGAGGTAGAGGTTGCTGTGCTTGGCGCGGGTCGAGTGGATGTAGGCGTGGGCAGAGTCACTTCGTCGTCCAGTGTCTCTGTTGATCCATTTGAGCCAGTGCTCGGCTCCGTGGCCGGTGCTGAGGTCCTGGAGGTCATCGACGGTGGGAATGCCCTGGGACTCAGCAGCCCGGAGGAAGTCGTCTTTGACGGGGTACGTGTAGTTGCCGAATGAGACCTTGATAGGGCCTTCGTAGCCGTGGATATCTGGGTTCACTGAGGCGCGCTGGTATGTCTCGTGCTTCCTCATGAGAGGGAGAAGTTCCTCTGTCGACCATCCCTTGGCCTGGAAGTCATCGTCTATGATTGGTTAGTTGCGGTTTTCAATCTTGAGGCTATCACTTACAGTCAGAGGCACTGGCTCGGGTGTACATCATAAAGTTGATGGAAGAACCACCACCCAGGATACTATTTTCGGTCAGCATCATGGACATGACCTCACGAGAACACAACATACTGTGCGCATGGAACAGTGGCCGATCGTCCAGCAAGCCACTTGCTAGGACGAGACTGATAGAACGAAGCAGTCTTGGAGTCGAGCTTCATGTTGCGCGGGTAGATACCAGGGCGGAACACCCAGGGGTTGTTGAGGTTGCTCTCTCCAGCCTCGATCAGGAGAACCTTGAGATTATGGTCGAGATTGGCCAATCGACCAGCAACGACACAACCGCAGCTTCCACCACCACAGACGATGATGTCGAACTCCTCGGGCAGCGTGCCCAGGTGGCTCGAGTACGAATTGGGAGTCGCCATGATGATGTTGTCTATCCAGGAGAAGAGAGTTGATATTCTCTGGTGTGACTTGGAGCAAAAGGTAGATCTCTGAGCTTATTTATAACCAGTGCATAGCTCCATCATGAATAAAGAGATGCCGAGGGATGCCCGAAGTATGCATCGTGTTGCAACGCATGCTGTAGAGTCTCACAGCCCCCCATCACCACATCCATACAAGTTCACAAACCCCCTCTCGAACAAGATTGCGGGCACCAATAACACATGCATCAGGAGATCATCTGGGGTAATAAGGATGTGGGATGCAGTTTCATCCTCACCAGCTCTTGGATAGCTGGGCCAACACGTTGCTTGGCTGCATACCAGGGATATCATCTGCTTCGCCCCTTTGTCGTTGACGTATAACCTTTTCCGGGGGAAACCTGGCTGTGTGGGACCCAATTGAGCTTTCTCTTTTTCAATTGAGCATTGGAGAGTCTAATTGTTTGTTCTGAGAGTCAATTGACATCCGCTGCATCCGAATCTGTCATCCACGATGCTGTCTCACTGGCTCGCAAATCAATATCCGCGATCTCACACTTCCTCTCTCTCTTAGTGACTCGTCAACTCTTGTCCCCCGCTGGATAAAGCAATCCTCCCACCATGTCAAGGCAAGCAAATCTCGAAGAGGAAACTTCCTTTGTCCCGAGCCCCCGTCCCTCGACGATAACTCGCCCACGAACAATGGAGCCCAGCAGTACCAAGACCTGCTTGCATGTCAGATTACGACCTCGTCTAGCTACGGGCGTCAAAGCTGTAGAAGCTACCCCTGCTGCATACGCCCAGGGGTTGTTCCCGGGCAAATAGGGTCGTCGTCTTGTACCCCCGGTGGCCCAAGCTGCTGATATGCACCCCGGAAACGCTGGGGAATGCGGGGAGAGCTCTTGTTCTTTGAGCAGAAACCCTCTCGGCAATCAAGTTTCCCTCCGGAAAAGGGATTACGAGAAGATGACGAGCCCTGCAGAGATGCCACGGTGCAACCCCGAGGCCAGAGTTGATTGGGGGACTTTGGTGGGTTGCGGCGAATCCCCCGCATTATGACTATTGCCAAGATATATATCCACGAGGGTGTATTTCCGGATACATACAAGCAAGCAACAGAATCTCAAGACAAAGAGTAAAAAAAAACATACAACAGCGGGTATTCGCTGGTCGTCACCGACCCAACTACTAATCCGCCCCTTACTAGCTTGTCTATGGGAGAGCGGACGGGATCCCGAATTCTCTAGTAGGTATGGTCGTATGTGCTAGCAAGTTGTGTTGCTACTGTATATGTACCATATCACAGTATTTACTATCTAACTCAACTCAACTCAACTTTGAAGCTTCTTTAATTGTGGTACCCGAGTTGCATGTCTTGTGGCTGGGACTGATAGGCCAGGCTTCAACTCAAGCATCTGCACTACGACGCTGCTCCAGGACCGCGTCAGCAGCGGATAAATCGCCGCCAAGCAACAGCCTGGATCCTTGGAGAAACGTGTTTCGAGACATGCTTGTCAGCTCGGCTTACTGTATTCGGTATGCAGAGTGTCCCTTTGTTGTCTCTCCTGGCTCGGGACATGATCATCATGATGCATGGCTCTAACGAGAAGAACAATTCTATAAAATACCGCGATAGCTGCACTCGAAAAAGAGAGCTTGCTATATATAATATCCTTCTAATCGCTTCAACATCAGACTCCACTCTGCAACTACACCACAGTATAAACAAGCATCCTCCGCTACTGCATACATACATACAAGTCCACTACTAACAGAAACAGACAAATCAAACAGTACAAGCTACCGGTAGACTGTGGTCCCGGAAAGCAACGCGTCGTGTGCCCAAGTGCCGGTACTCCTTGGCGGAGATAGCTCCTAAAACGGCAGCAAATCCAATCAACATACAACCAAAGGTTTCAAAAGTGGCGTGACTATGAAATCAGTTTGTTAAGTAAAGCGCTGCTAATGGGTTACTCTTGTCGAAACCATATCTACTTGGGTTAACTTTACAACAAGGTTACCGTATTGAGCTCAGCCACGGCCTGGTTACAAAAGGTACAAGCAATATTCAATAAATACTCAAGAGTGAATGTCAACGACGTCAAAGCGCTGAGTAGTTGATCAAGATTACAGCACCCTCATGTCCATCCACCACTAAAGCAAATGAGGTATTTTTAGAAAAACAACAACAATTCATAATAGGTGCTGATGCAAGTCTTTATATTTGTTGGCTGTATCACCCGGAGCAATTATATATACTGGTAGTCAAGGCCACTGTTCAAAGTGCAACCGATGAAATATTCCAGTAATGTTCTTACACTTACTACATGCTCGAAAGAAATCTCAAATACTGTTGCGCTATGACCCACAGAACTATTAGTTTTCTCTTTTGCAGCATTGGAAATTATTGAAATCTGGGAAATCTTTTTATTATACAACACGGCAACGTGTATCCGCATGTGGGACAAGTCATAGGTGGAAGGGAAGGTGATACAGGCAGGCCAAGAGTTCACAAACGAGATGAGTCAAGTGAGATATATCCTTTGAACGATAAAGTACATACGATAATACCAGAGAGAATCAAAACCTAGTTGTAGTTTGACTTGTTCAAAATTTTGAACTTCCGGATAGTTGAGTGAATTCCATGGTTGGATTCTGGCCAGCTTCAAGCCTGTATTGAAATAGTGTTTTCTATATCCTAGGAAGAAGCCTCAGTCACTAATCGACCAAGTGACCAAGTAACTAAGTGACTGATGTTATATTTTCCTTCACTAGGCTTTAGTCAAAAGTGGGCTTAGTATGTCGGTACTATCGTGGGATAGTCTTTATAGTTTCCTCGCTATACCCTATCAGTATAGATAGCTATTCTCTGAAACTAACCAATTGTTACATATCTAAGTAGCTGTCTAGCAACTCTAAACCATCATTACCTATACATGTGTCTTTATTGATTGATATTGTGAAGTTCATTGGCCTGTAAGTATTCCTCTAGACAGACTTTTTTCATTCGAGGCACTTACCCTATGTTATGATATAAGTGTAAAATAATGAGTATTATTGGTCAACTGTAGACTATTACACTTGAATCAATAGAATAATACCTAAATATGCGTCTATAAGTTAAACTCATGAGGATGTTTAGTTGGGGCTGATATGCCGATGTAGAGAACAGTTATCGAGCACACATCAAGACAGTAGAGCCGGCATTCATGATTCAAAATAATTTACAAACAGAATGTATTACAAAAGCATATTTAAAGAGTGGAAATCGTTCTCAAACACGTTTAAATCTATAGTGTTGCTGTAAATACAAAGCAGGCTATCCCACTCAGATGACACATGCAAGATTGCGCCATCCAGATCACGTCTTACGAAGGTGGTCAACTGGCCCATCACAAGCTAAGAATAGCCCATATGATCCGCAGCTTATCAATCCGAGTCTTTTAATCTCATATATAAACACACAAAGATGTACTCTGGACTTGTTATATTCGCGCCATATACATCATGTCCTCAACACCAGACGCGGCCACCGAGCCGCTGCTGCAGCCATCTTCATCAGCCTCATACGGCTCAGCACTCGACAAAACCAGCCCACCCCCCTCCGACGAAAGCTCCATCGGCAGCGGACAGCTCCGTCCTAGCCGTGATATCGAAGATGATGTCCTCCCCGAGACTTCCCCCATAGGCCGCAACATCTCGTGGCAGAGCGCCTACGTGCTAGTAATCTCCCGCGTCGTCGGAAGCGGCATCTTCGCGACCCCCGGGGCGATAGTGCAATCCGTCAAGAGCCCCGGCCTCTCTCTAACTCTTTGGCTCGCCGGCGCTGCAATCGCAGCATGCGGTCTTGTCGTGTCTCTCGAGCTAGGATGCATGCTTCCCAGGTCTGGGGGAAACAAGGTCTATCTCGAGTTCGCCTACCGAAGACCACGACTGCTGGCGTCGACGCTATTTGCTATCTGGGCGGTATTTCTAGGTTTCTCGGCGAGTAACTGCATCATATTCAGCCAGTACACGCTCTTTGCGTTTGGGGTTGAGGCGAGTGGTGCGCTCAGCAAGAGCATAGCTGTTTGTCTTCTCACGCTCATCTGTGTGACACACAGCGTATTCCCCAAGGCTGGAATCAAGGTCCAGGACGTTCTCGGGTGGATAAAGATTGGCATCATCGTCGTCATGATCCTTTCAGGTCTGTACGTGGTCGTCTTTCGCCCAGAGACGGGCGCCGCTCCTCCAACGGGCCAGCTATCATGGGAGCACCTCTGGGACGACAGCAGCTGGGGCTGGAACGCGATAGCGACGAGTCTATTCAAGGTGTTTTACTCGTTTGCAGGCCTCGACAGCGTCGCCAACGTCATGAACGAGGTCAAGCATCCTGTGCGGACGTTGCGGTCTGTGGGCTTGACTGCGCTGGGCACGGCGTGCGCCATGTACATGCTTGTCAACGTGGCATATTTCTTAGTGGTGCCGATTCAAGAGATTCGAGGCAGCGGCGAGCTCATTGCCGCGCTGTTCTTTGAGCGTCTGTTTGGGGACAGGTTTGGCAGGGTCATTCTTCCTACAGCCGTGGCGCTGTCAGCGGTTGGGAATGTCATGGTCGTGTCCTTTGCCATGGCACGAATGAAACAGGAGATTGCCAGGCAAGGCTTTCTCCCATACTCGGAGCTCCTCTCCTCGTCGAGGCCATTCAACTCTCCCCTCGGCGGCTTTATCATCCACTATATCCCATCGTTCCTCGTCATAGCTTTACCGCCATCGGGCACAATCTACTCTTTAATTCTCGAGATGGAAGGATACGCCGGGCAGTTGGTCGGCTTGGCTGTGTCAGTCGGCCTCGTCAAGCTTCGCCTCCAACGACCAGACCTCAGACGGCCGTTCAAGGCATGGCTACCTGCTGTAGGCATCCGAATCGTGGTGAGCTGCGCACTAATAGCAGCGCCGTTTTTCCGCCCGCCACATTACACAGGCAGCATGTTTTACGGGACATATGCCGTGGCCTCGTATGTTATACTTGTGGTTGGGGTGATATACTGGTATCTATGGACGATTGCAATACCTCGCTGGCGAGGGATGAGGTTGGAAGAGGAGACGCATGTGCTGGGGGACGGGACAACGGTGACCAAGCTAAAATATGTCTGATTCTCTGCCAAGGAGCCATATAAGATTGCGAATGGGTCAAACCAGTCTATCGATTCTAGCCTCATAAAGTGCTGCCCAATAGCTAACCTTGTGGCCAAAAGCCTCAGTGGAGAAGGACTCGAGCATGAAACCAACCCAACTTTTTTTTTATTTGGTCAGCGAGAAACCGTCTGCAGAGAATAGGAGAGTTTGTCATTGTTTCTGCCAAGATGGCCGAGGGCACAAACCGCCAAGGTGAGCTGAAAGGGACCAGGCCATGCCATGCGCCGTGCTCGGTAAACACAATTTATGATGCAAAACATTTTGCGGGTCGCAGTTGAGGCTGTTGTTACAAGGCTGGAACAAGATATCTCGACAGCTCGGCCGAGTATGCTACGTCACTGATGCTGCCGTCGATAGTTGATCAATAGACTCGATCAGAGTCGCTGTTTGGCAGAGCAAGAAGCGGCTGTGGCAGAGGAAGCGTCGTGTAGCTTATCTCCTTTGTCCAAGCCACTCACAAGCTCACAAGCCATGGCGTTGAGGCGTTTTCCTGGCGTCTGCTCTCTAAATTACCACGGCGCTAGAAGGTACCCGCCTTGTAACGTGCTTTTCCGTGCTTCCGCTGCTGATCTTTTGATTTTTGTGCCAGGGATTGTCGTGTTCTAGATGCTTATTTTTGATCGCCTTCGGACTGTCGGCAGCAGTACAGTAGATCTGATGATTACGTACTTGGTTAACTTTGCTGCCCTGAGAGTTGGTACCTAGTTTGTGGCGTCGAGACTCTACCGCTCCATGAATGGGATTCAAGAGATTAGGAGAAAAGGGAGACAATTGCGGTACTCGCATTGATAGATGTTGTATTGTATCTTGTATCAACTACCTACTGAGCCACCACGCTTTGACGCCAAATGTCATGTCAACTGTCATCCTGTCATAGTCCTCGGTTTCACAATCGCATGGCATCCAAGACAGTCTCTCCCTATGACCTCTCACATTCCCTCCTCAAGTTCCCTCTCCAAATCCCCATACATCGTATTTCTCTTTCCTCCAAATGTTTCATTTTATTTCCCGTAGCCCAAGCCCCATCCCTACGGAGCCAACAGCCCCAAGTCCACACTAGCAACAAACGACCCCTGACTAACAAAACGCCGTCTCATTGACACCACCACCGCAGGCTATCGATTTACCCAACCCACAACAGTCGATAGCTTCAGCGCCAAGGGGAGCTGCCTTCAGCTGAACAGCTGCCCTCTCCCGAATTAGAACAAAGCCCGCCAGTCTCAACGGTCCGGTGTGGCTTTTTGGGCAGACTCGTCACTATGCCCTCTAGCACTGAAGCCGCTATCATGTATATATACAGCATGCCGCCCTCATCCTTGACTCTGCTTCCTCAGCGGTAACACTCCTTCTTTGCCTGCTGTTTGTTGGTGCTTGTTTCCTCTGTCACTCGTTAGACCTTTTGATCTCCCAACTACATTCCTTCACTCACAACCAGGGTTTCTATCCCCACCTACAATCGTTACTCACTCCCTCTCTCACAATGCCTTCCACAAAGGTCTTTGCCGCCGTCCTGGCTGCTCTGGCCGTCCCCATGGCCAGCGCCAGCCCTTGCAAGCCCAAGCCTGTCACCACCAGCGGCTCGACCGAAGCCGTTGTTACCGGAACCACCTCCGATGCCGTCCTCACAACCACCGGCACCGAGACCACCGGCACCGGCACCGCCACCACCGAGACTGCTGCCACCACCACCTCGGCCGCTACCTGCTCCTACTACACCCCCTACACCGAGATCGTCCCCGCTGACTGCGGCAAGAAGGGTGTTGCTCCCAACTGCGCCGACAAGATCATCGGCGAGAAGCTCGTCGTCAAGGACTACGCCGACTGCGGCAACAAGTGTGGAAAGACCATCGGCTGCAAGTCCTTCTCTTTCAACGCCGCCTCTTGCGACGCTCATGAGGCTTCTTGCACGCTCTACAGCGCCATCGTCGCTGAGCTTGGCTTCACCGAGAACAACGGACGCAATGCTGAGGAGTTCTACGACCTTGACCTCTGCTTCGGCTGTGGTGAGGAGTCTAGCACCACCACTGAGACCTCGGCTGCTTCCTCTGGTACCGAGACTGCCACCGGAACTGAGACGACTGCTACCACTGAGACTGAGACTACAGTTGGTACTGAGACGGCTACTACTGAGACTGGAACCACCACCGGCACTGAGACTGCTACCACTGAGACTGGAACCACCACCGGCACTGAGACTACTGCCAACACTGAGACCACTGCCACCACCGAGACTACTGCCACCACCGAGACCTCCGAGACTGGAACCACCACCACTGAGGCTTCCACCACCACCGAGGCCAGCTGCACCGAGTACACTCCCGTCGCTGAGGCTCCCGCCGAGAACTGCGCCGTCAAGGGCACAGCCAGCAGCGCCGCCGAGGCCGCCAACCAGATCGAGACCTTCACCTCCGTCCTCTCCAAGGAGGACTGCGCCGTCAAGTGCAGCACCTACAGCGAGTGCAAGGCCTTCGGCTACCTCACCAACGGCGGCGGCTGCTACCTCTACGGCGCCATTGTGAGCGAGCTCGAGGTCCAGCCTAGCGGAGCTGGCGAGCTTGAGTGGGAGTACTCCAACTTTGAGGGATGCTACTCTTGCGTCGAGAAGGGCACCACCACCACCACCACCACCACTGAGATGTCCTCTTCTACTGAAGTGTCTACTGCCACCACTGAGACCGAGACCACCACCACTGCTACCACCGAGACAGAGACTACTACCACTGCTACCTCGGAGACGGAGACCACCACCACCACTGCTGCTGCTACCACCACCACCGAGGCCAGCTGCACCGCCTACACTCCCGTCCCTGATGCCCCTACTGAGAACTGCGCTGTCAAGGGCCACGCCGGAACCTTTGCCAGCACCAAGAAGCTGACCACTGTCCCATCTCTCACCAGCGCTGATGAGTGTGCTTTCGAGTGCAGCTCCTACGTCGGCGATGCCGCCTGCAAGTCCTTCTCATTCGCCTCCTCCACCGGCGACTGCGACCTGTACTCTCACCCCGTGAGCGTGCTCAGCGTCCAGCCCTGCCTCAACGGCGAGACTGAGAGCGAGTTCTACGACTTTGAGACTTGCTACTCCTGCGCCGAGGGCCCTGCCACCACCACTGACACCACCACCGCTGCTCCCACCTCCACCGAGACTACCACTGAGATGTCTTCTTCCACCGAGATGTCCACCACCACCACTGAGATGTCCACCACCACCTCTGAGGCTTCTACCACCACCACCGAGGCTGCCCCCGTCTGCACAAGCTACGTCCCCGTCGACAACGCCCCTGGCAGCTGCGGCAAGGAAGGCCAGGTGAACTGCCGTCCAGTGCACAAGATCGGACACAAGACTCTCGTCGGCGACCTCAACGAGTGCGCCAAGTCCTGCGCCGACTCCACCGAGGGCTGCAAGACCTTCTCCTACAAGCCCAAGTCCCGTCTCTCGGGCGGCCTCTGCCAGCTCTACAGCGCCGTCCGCTCCGAGCTCAACTTCACCCCCGGCACCACGGGCGAAAAGTTCTACGACCTCGAGACCTGCTTCACGTGCGCCAGCGACGAGACCCCCTCCGAGCCCGAGACGTGCCCTGCCTACGTCGCCGCCTTCGACGAGTGCGCCCGCGGCACCGTCTGCGGAACTCCCGGCTCCATCTGCAAGGAGACCAAGATCCCCGGAGCGGGCGACGCCTCGTGCCTCGAGAACTGCGCCAAGAGCTGCATTGAGCACGGCGACTGCAAGTACTTTAGCTACAAGCCTGCCGTCTTCCTCCAGGAGGCCAAGTGCAAGCTCTACAGCGCCGGTGAGGTTGTCAAGGACAAGAGCTCCAAGGTCAAGTTCTACGAGCCCCAGTGCTTCAAGTGCCAGAGCATCCGGTAGACGCGCGTCGTCTCGGTGCTTCTTTAGTCTGGATAGATCTTTTTCTTCACTTTCCATGACACATGACGTTTTGGGGGGGATTTTGGATAGCATTTTTATGTAATTATTTCACACGTCTAGTATAGACATGAACATATGACTGGGCAACCGCATAAATGTCCCTTATATTTCTTTTCTGAAAGTGCTTGACTGGGTATCACAGTGACATACTTGGCTATTCTGCCAGTCACCCATGTTTCTTTGTTATCCCTTTCGTGGCGCTTGACTTTGTTTCCTCCCCCCTGAGAGCTGTCAAAACAAGTTCGATCGTATGGCTACATTACATTAGTCTACACCTCAACACCATCACGAGCTGACGTTTTACCCGCATGTGCTTTGACACTTTGACCGGTGAGGCGCAAGGCATCCAAGATCCCACCCCCAATCGTTCTCAGCACATCGCCACTCCTAATCACCCCTATATTCCTTCGGAAGAACCTTGGGCTCCTTTCCCAAAGCCACTACTTCTCATTAGCAACCCCTCCCTCACTCAGTCACAAGATTTAAAAAGACTCACATCGCTGAAACAGCTCCCACCCCAGAACAAATACTATAGGCAGCGCAATCATACCCTTGAGCCACCCCCTCGCCGCATTATTATACCTCTCCTTGTAATTATCATCGTCAAGCTGCGACTTGGCCTTGTTCGTCGTCTCATTAGTCCCCTGGAGCCGCGCCTCCCTCTTGTTCTGGCGCAGAGCACTCTGCTCAGGTGTCTTTACGCGCAGCCTCATCTTGGAATCTTTGCCGAAGGCTGTATCGATAGCCTCCTGATTCGGGAGCTTCTCGCGCTTTCTTGATTGCGTTGTTGAGGAGAAGGCGCATCTTGTCGAGATGGGTAGGAATTGTGGTTGGCGTTGGAGGAGGGCGGGAGATGGGCATTCGAGGCGAGGGGATCGGTAGAGGGCGTTTAATGCCATTGCCCGTGGCGCGGTTCGTAATGACATGGTATCGGCGTAATCGTATAAGAAATTCGAGCGTGAATGCGAATGGTAGAGACAGTGGTTGAAGGATCGTGGTTGGAAAACGCCAAGCAGCTCTTATCGATAAGCGGCAAACCTCGGCCAGCGTCATGATCAGGGCTACTTGCTACGAGGCAATATTAAAAAGACACTTCAAGTCAATTTCAGGTCTTCAATGCTAGTCAGCTTTTGCTAGTGTTTAATTATACAATTATAGATTTCTTCCCGAACGCCTTTGGCAATCATCTTCCATTTACATCCAGCCTCCCAATACCCTCAATCAGTCGTCATCAGTGTATCGAGGACCACTCGCCGCAGGAGTCTCAGGCGGGCCGTAGCCTGCACCAGGTGTAGGCGCACTGTAGTAGCCGGGCGTAGGAGCTCCAGCCGCAGGAGTCGGGGCTGAGTCTGCTCCCCAGCCGGGCTGCCAGCCTCCAGGCGTCGGCGCTGTGACAGCAGGAGTAGGTGCAGAGTAAGCACCGGGTGTAGGAGCGTTCATCGCACCAGGAGTAGGGGCACCGAGTGCACCGCCAACGGCAGGCGTGGGGGCGTCGTACGCGTTCGAACTTGATCCAGGCGTGTATCCCCATGTATCGTTCCCACTGGCTCCTGGAGTTGGTGCAGATACTCCCCAAGCAGGGGTCTTGGATCCTGAGCCCCAGCTGTCTCCTCCACCGTATGCAGGTGTACGCGACCCGGCACCAAAGGCATCTCCCGGAGCAGGGGTTCTTCCACCGGCCTGCCAAGCGGGCGTGCGCCCACCAGAGCCGTAAGCAGTACGGCTGCCATCATAGGGGTTGACAGTTCGCGATCCATCTGCCCATGCGGGTGTTCGGGCACCAGACATGTCTTGAGCCTTCCAAGCTGGGGTTCGTCCACTTGCCGAGGGAGCTATATCATGTTAATATCAAGAAGCCATTCCAGTTATTGCGGAGAAACTTACTTCGTGATCCCCAAGCGGGTACTCGATCGGAACCACCGCTGGCCATAGGTGTACGAGAACCTCCCTGCCATCCTGGTACACGATCACCACCGCCTCGTCCAGCACCTCCATATCCACCACGACCTCCTCGGCTGGCAATGTCAATGGTGGCTCCGGTCAACTTGTTCTTGAAAGCCAAACTGTCCTTAGGAACCGTGATTGTCTTGCTCTTTGTGTGAAGCTCAACACGAGCATGTGTGTCTGTCGTATCCTTCACAATACCCAAAAGACCTTTGTAGGCCCCCTTCTTGATAATAACAGTCTGTTCGATTGCCTTGTCCCGGCCAAATGATTTGGGTTGCTGTACGGGCTTGTTCTCGGTCCCGTTCTTGTGAAGTTTAAGTGCTGGGTTCATCGCCGTCAGGTCGGGTCCGGAAGATGATGAAGCGTTGACTCGGCCACCCTTAGCTGCAATAGTGTTGACCATGCTTGCCTTGGTGACAAAAACACCCGCGTTCTCCTTGCTGTCATTGGTGTGCAGGAACACATACGAACGGTGGATGTGGATGATCTTGCCCTGGCGCTGCTGGCCTGTGTACTCCTTGACAACATCTTCCAGTCGAATCTCGGATCCGTGACGGTCAGCTGCAACGGCTGTCTTTCGCTTCGGCAGTTTGTTGGCAATCTGCGATGGCATAACCTGACGAGTGTCTCCGAACTGATCAAGCACGACAAGCGACTCGCGATCAACCTTGACAACACAACCCACAGTTGTAGGGTCCAGCTGCACAAGGTCATGAAGGGAGTACTGACCCAGAGATCCTTGGCCACCAATATCACTGGCCTCACGCAGATCCTTGCTAAAGACAGTGACTTCTGAGTTAGTCTGATCCGTTAACAAAGTGACTTGGTCGTCCTTGATATTGACGACCATTCCGACCTCGTCACGGAACTTGCTGCCACCGATGACCTTGACATGGTCACCGATCTGGAAACGCTTGCGAAGGGCTCTGATAGGAACATCAATCTCCTGACCCACGAGGTCGCCCTCAGTGACCGTGATGGAGACAACATCAGAGTGAACTCTCATAGCCTTTCCGACAACGCCCTTCTGTTCACCAGTGTAGACCTCGACAATATCACCAGGAAGGTACGTAGCCAGAGCATTGCTGTCCTTGAGACTGTGCGCCAAAGCCTTCAGATCGAGGTTCTCGGTGCCATCTTCAGCACCTGAAGCGAACCGGGTGACTTCCTCAAGCGATGGGTTGACATTGGTGACGGTGAGTTGCTGAATCTTGATATCCTTGACTTGGAAACCATTCTCAAACTCGTCGCCCATATAAGTCCATGTGCCAGCAGTAGCATTTCCTTGGATGTGTCGGGGGTGGCGTTTTCGGGCTTCAACCTCACTGAACAGTCGCTGTGGGGGTCTGGGACCAGCATTACCACCAAAAGGCCGCTTTCGTTTACCATCAGCGGTGACACCAGCGAAGGCATCATCCCGCATGCCGTAATCCAATCTGGGAATGAAACGAACACGAGCCTCCAGACCGTTCTCGGTAACGTCGATAACCTGGGCAAGATCTCCGCTGTGCTTCATGGGTCGGCGCAGGCGAACCCAGGCACCAGGCTCCAGTGTCGGCGTCTTGGATACGCGGAACAGCTCGGGCATGTCCTTGATCTCAACCAGAATCATCTTGGAGTGGGGATACACATTAAGCATACTATCCAGTCCTTTCAAGATATCGGTCTGACGTCGTGCCTCAACATAGACGAAGCCCTTCATGACAGAGTCGGGGCCTCCACGTTCGAATGCGGCGGTGATAGCAAGCTCATCCTTAGTGCCGGCTCGCTCCTCAATACGCTTCATGATGGAGAAGACAACCTCTCGCTCCTTGCCCTCTTTACATCGCACAGCCCAGATGCTAGGGTCGTCCACACTGGGGAGGAGCAGTCGCTTGGGAACCACTGATGCATCCCTGAAGCCCTTGCCAGAGCGTCGGTTGCCGTATCGTTGTCGCAAAATCTCTGCCTGCTTCTCGGCGTCCATGCTCGTCTCCATTTCGCGACGGCGATCAAGTTCACGATGTCGTCGGTCATCGTTGGCAGTCTCGGCGATGTCGTCGGGATGGTCGTTGGTGATAAAATCGCCTATCTCTTCACCGAGTCCTTCGTCATCCTCGCCCTCATCTTCGTCATCGACTTCGGCTTCAATATCGAAGAAATTGGCGCCGCGCTCCTTTCTGCGCTTCCTGCGATGACCCTGAAAGGCGAGTCAGTGTGATCAAGACGCGCCAGGACAGCAGATTAGATCCTACTCACCTGCTGAACATCATCCTCATCCTCGTCTTCCTCGTCTTCCTCTTCCTCTTCATCATCATCGCGACGTCTGCCGGTATCTTCCTCTTCCTCTTCTTCATCCTCCTCATCATCGTCATCGGCCTGTCGCGACTTTGAAGGGCGCTCATCGTCGTCCTCATCGCGAGGCGCAGGGCTGCTATCACGAGCTCCCGATCTCACTTGCTGGTCATCGCCATCCTGCTCTTCGTCGGAAACATCGGCCGGCGCGGGGTTGAAATCTTCTTCATCTTCGGAGTCGTCGAAGCGCGAAGGATCGTGGGAAGACATGGTGGCGAGTGAGCCGCGACACGTAGCGTGTCGGGGATGTTTGTTGGAAGTTTCGCCGCTCGAGTTTGAAGGGAAGAAGAAAGGATCAAGTGCCGGCGATGCGAGAGAAAAAGAATAAGAAGCACTTGATGGATGACAAAGATAGATAATGAAAGATGTTCGAGCCAACTAGAGGTTCCATGTTAGAGCTCGAGACGGCAAAATGCCGGACATTGTGCACTGCACAAGTTGCACAGGCTGCACAAGGGGTGGGTCCAGTTGTGAAGTGAGCGTATGGATTGCTGGTATGCACTGTATTGGTTGAGCACTTCATCAAAGCTTCTACAATCCAACCTCGGGCTACAAGTGTTTCCTTGATAAAATTAATGAATTCCAGTAAATTACCACAGAGGAACCTTTATAGCTGACTTCTTCAAAAGCTTGAGATCATGCATAGTGTCAATTATTGATCAATGTCTCACAATTGCATCAGTGCACTACTAAACCCCTTCGATATTCTTGAATGTTAAAGTGACGAAAATAAGCACCAGAACGCAGACAACAAGAGACAGCGGCATTAACTAGAACGATGGATGAAAGCGTCAAAGTTGCCGGATAAAACGAGAATATTATGTTTGTCATCATTAATTAGAAGTGTCGGACAAGCTTACCTCTATGCATCCATGCTCCGAAATGCTGCGAATAGTTACTGTTCCCTCTATCAAGAACCAACGACCCTCAAAGCTCAAATTGCTAAATTCATTCAAGTTGGTGGAAGTAACCCTGACGTAAAGCTGCAGTTGTTCAAAGCCATGAATGTCTACAGTTCACGCCGCCTGTAAAATGTCCAGATAGAGGTTCATATTTTTATATCAACAGAGTCCAACCGCCGCCCGCATTTTGATCCAGCAACGCGAGTATGTCGCAGATGCTCCGGTCAACTTCAAACCCCCTTTGAAAAACTCCAGGCTTTGCATAATGCTTGTACCATACCCTAACCATCCGCATTCTACATGAATCAAGCAACGTTTCTGGACCAGACCCTACGCATTAACAAATGACATTACCGCGTCGTTCACATGACTCGTGTTCCCCAGATACCGCGTCCAGCGCCCACGCCGAGCCACTCGCCGTATTCCGCGTTAGGGAGTTGGGGCACCCAGCCCAGGTTGCCAATCTCGTAATCGCATTGCCAGCTGGCAACGGGGCTTCTGGGGTTGTCCTGCTGGGGCGCACCGTTGACGGGCTGGTTAGAGTTGTAGAGGTCCCACAGCAGGACTTGACAGTCGTCGGCTCCCGAAGCAAGCATGCCTCGTCGATGAGGCGACCATTCGATGCAGTTGACATTTCCACCATGGCCGCGTAGCTCGAGCAGAGCCTGGCCTGGCTGTCGCACATCCAAAATGCGAATAGCGTTGGAGTCTTGAGCAAATGTAGCAAGGAGATGGGTATCGTGAGGTGAAGTAGCGAGTCGTAGCAACGGGGGAGGGTTAGCCATTGTTTGCTGAGCTAGTGTTGGGCTGACACGGCCACCATTGGGGTCTATTTGAAGGTCAGCATATACCAAGGCCAGAATGTGTGAATGTCATACCTCGCTCTTCCTTGCCTGTAGGTTCATAAATAATTGTGGAATGCTCTAAACTTCGAAGATCAAACATGCGGACACTTCCATCTTGGCCGCAGCTGACAAAAACATCCACGCTCTTAGCGCAGAATCTAACATCGTATACCTCCTTGTCGTGAGCAATGAGCTGAGTCTTTGCGGTGAGTGAGGGAATATCCCAGATGGTACATGTCGTGTCTATGCTCGAGGTAATGATAAGACTCGGCGAGACAGTATTCCAATCGAGAGATGTGAGGGGCGCCGTATGATCGGGGGTCTTTGAATTGGAGAGCAACGCGAGGGGAGTCAACTTTGTGGTGGTGTTTTCGCGGCGGCCGATGGTGTTACTGGGCGTGGACGGATTCTCATTAGGAAGAGACCACAAGCGCAAGTGATCGCCCGAAGTCGCGAGCAGGTCAGTAGACTGCTTTTGAGTCGAGGGCGGCTCCCATAGTAGGCGCGTCACAGGGTACGAGTGAGTAGCTTCGGCAGCTTTGGTAAATTCGAGGCTGTACTTTGATGTGCCGGGCGTGTAGACATCTTGAGGAGTCGGTGTGATGTGGCTATCGAGAATTTGAATCTGGGAGGGTCAGCGGCGGTATACAACAATTGGTGAACACAACATGGACGCACAAAGTTATGGCCATCTTCCAAGTAGCTTCCCACAGCTAGCTTGCCAGCGCTGTTGCCTTGGGCTGGCCATTTGCACCAGTCGAAAGCATAGATAGCCCACGGCGCAAGGTAATTGCTCGTTCCAGGTTGGGCATTGTTTGCGTCATACCCCATAGCCGCTGAGGTGCCATCGGACATGCTCGAGTCGGCGCGGGGACGAATATCAGCTAGGCCAAGCGGGGTGTTTGAGATGTTGCGCTGAGATCCGGGAGCATTGTACCTGGCGGGGTCGATTGGGGACATAAGATGAGAGGATGAGGCGCCGCCGGGAGTCGTGGGAGTGTAGGCGTGATAGCTCGAAGAGCCATCGTAGCCAGCGGCCGGGCTGGAGCGGGAGTAGCTGTGGGACATGCTCAGCGGGGGTTTGCTCGCAGAGGCAGCAGTTGGCGTGTTTGAATAATCGTGGGAGGGCTGACCGTGCTGCGAAGGGATCTGCAGCGGCTGCTGAATATGATGAGGCTGTTGCTGGTGCTGAGCTTGCGACGGCGGCTTGTGAGGGACGGATGAGGCAGCGGGAGAAGACTGCTGCATCGGCGAGGGCAAGTTGGGCGAGGCTGGGGCGCCGCGAGCGGACAGGCCACCAGCGGGCTGGAGGACGTTGGGCACCGAAGAGCTGGAGGGGTTCTGGTACTGGGACTGGGGATTTGCGGGCGAGGGCTCGAACTTGATCTGGGGAGGATGTTCGTAGTCTTGAGGCGACATGGACATGGGAGCACCAGTATGGCTCAAGCCCGACATGTGTAATTCATCGTGCTGGGGCTGGGACTGAGGGCCGGAAGCAGAGCCAGTGCGAGAGCCAGACATGGAGCCCGCCTGCGTCCCCGTCTGAAGCAGCGAAGGAGGAAAGTGCTGTGATTGGCTCATGGTTGGATGGTTTGGGTGTTCTTGGCTAGGGCCTCTGTTGACGGAACAAGCCTCGAGCTGGCCTGGCGCCAAAGGCGAAGCGACAGCGGAATAGCAGCAAGAGTGAGTCGGAGGAGCAAAGAAGCAAGGTGAAGAGGCGCAAGTGAAGCAGTGGGAGGTTGACGGCTTGTTCGGGGCACTCTCCCTTACAGTTAGTTAGCTGGCTGATAGGATTGCCGACGGTTAATAAGCCAAAGAGTCAGCAATCGCCGTTTTGCGCCCGTTGAAATAAGAAAAATCCAAGTCCAAACTGAGTGCGCTGGGACCCTTGGATACGAAAATGCAAAGAAGCAAGTAGTAGAGAGTTTTGAGGATGTGAGAGAGATTGCGACGCGGGATCTTCCTCGCGCGCAAGCGAGGATACAAGGGCGGAGGGGGAGCCGGTTGATGGCGGAGACGGAAGTGTCCCCTTTGAGAATAGAAGGCTTTCAGCGTGAGGTTGGTGAAGCAATACCTAGGTAGGTAGCTAACTGCTGGTACGATAGTTGCATGAATTTAAACGGCACAAGATTGTTTGAACAGATTGGTCCGAGATAGGAGTGTCCAGTAGGTCTTGAAACCCCAACCCAGCAAGGCAGTCTCTTGGTTTTCTGGACCCTGTAAATCATTACTGCAATTTGAGCAATCCGAGGCCTCAAGTGCCACGTTTAATATCACGTTAATTACCCAGAATGAAACTCTGTACTGCCGGACTCTACGCCAGGCTTTTTTCCATCTGCCTTATGGGTCCGAGACTATACGTAGTATCTTTGAACTGCCAGCCTTACACAGATCATTCCCTGATTATGTTGCCAATCTTATACTACCTCAGTAGTCATACAAGTGCTACTAATCCATACAACGATAGTTAGTACTTGTCTCGTATAAACATAGCTCTCTCATCACATGGAGACAGCCCAAGCCCTTGACGCGGCCGTAGTACAGTACGAAGTATCCACTCCCCGCCTGTGGATCGCTGTAGCTCCTGGCAGGTGCACCCCTGGTGGGCACATGCCAACCCCGGAATGTGTCCAAAGCTTTCATCCAGTCAAGCTTGCTTCAAGCTCCTTGTGACCTCACATCAACTCTAATATTCTACCCTCCTTACAGCTTGTCTGGATATCACTGAGCAAGGTCTAATGTAGAGCATCATCACTACGCAGCTCCCAGTTTCCAGGGTTCAAGCCGCTTCTATCCGACCCCAAACGAACGTATGCCATAGCTTGCGATACTGCGACATCATCCTTCAACGAGACCTGCGATCATCGTGCAATAGGGTACAATCTACTACAAATATGTCGTCTCCTTCTATCCTCGATCGCATCGGTAGTCCCCGCCAACGACTGCCCAGTATTTCCCTTCGCAGTCCTCCTGTTCGGGCAGTCAGCGAATACGACTTAGATGAGCTTGAGCCACGAACTGAAGATCCTGTCTTCGACCAAGAACCTTCGCCAC
This sequence comes from Fusarium sp. NRRL 66739, assembly GCA_021655895.1. Lineage (NCBI taxonomy): Eukaryota > Fungi > Ascomycota > Sordariomycetes > Hypocreales > Nectriaceae > Fusarium > Fusarium sp. NRRL 66739. The sequence goes on from JAJJWO010000073.1 coordinate 80,672, forward strand.
CGAGACTTAGAAAGACAGTTCAGCCTACATCAACTACTTCAACACAACGATCTTCCTCCCCAGCTTCATGGGACAGCAAACATCGCTACTTCAACTCCCCTCCCCGAACGCGACAGAAGCCGATCTTCGCTGGACCACCTCCCCCGATCGCATCTTCAATCCTCATTAACCAAAATACTCCTCGACAGTCAACTTCTTCGAATCATAGCGATAGCGGTCGAGGCTATGGACTCCTCTCACCAAGCCGGTATGTACTGAACGATAACCCAGTCGGCCAAAAGCACGTGGACAATCGTCCCCGACTCGATTCAATATGGAGAAGCTTGCAGCGGCGAGAAAAGGCATTAGAGCGTGATGTGCAGCAACTTCTAGATCTACAAACTTCAGGCCTAGTTGCTGGCAGTGGAGATGGAGGCTCAGAGAGTAATTTTGGAAGTGATACGGGTACTGGAGAGAGCACTTTTTATTCAACGGCAACCTCTAGGTCCCGAATGGTCAACTCATTGCATATGCCGACACGATCTACGCCGGATGGAAGTGTCATTCCCGTAAGACAGCCCGCTTCAAAGAAACCTCAAGGTCTTAAAGCGGCTCGGACTGGTCTTCAGCGGTCTATGACAGCCCTGTCTGACTTGAAGGCGGAGGAAGACGCACACCTCGATACAGCGCTGGCGCAAAGGAAAGATGCATTGGCATACCTTGATAAAATGAGTACGAGGAGGGACAATATTTATGCTGAACTTCATGCGCTCGAAGACGATGAACAAGAGCCTTTAGGCCAAGAACTACGTGAGCTTGGGGCGGAACAACAGGCCCTGGATCATGATATACGCCTCCTTGAAGAAAAGCTTGTTGGGATGCGAAATCGGCGCAGGTGGGTGCGTGAGAAGATGGAAGACGTCAAGAATCGAAGAGAGGCAGGTTTGAGTGGATACAGGGCGGCTGGTCGGGACGTGGACATGGAAGTACGGACACTGATGCAGCGGCCGCCTGTGACGCCCCTGGATATTGATGCCCTTGGTGCCGATGCCAAATCACAATCGAAAGAGAACATCGACATGCTGCGAGGTACCGAATTCCTGCAACTTAGACCAGAGCGTCGCACAGTGGAGATGGCCAGGACGTGGTGGCAAGGAGAGATCGAAGTGCTTGAGCGTCGCAAGACTCAAATATCGAAGGACCGTCAAGCTCTGATTGAAGGCTCTGAGGTATGGTCCGAGGTCACTGGTTTAGTTGCAGAATTCGAAGCCAGACTTCGTGAGCTCATCAAGGCTAGTCAAGCTGAGGACGCGAATGAAGAGCCCCAACAAGTCACGATACAAGACCAATTGTCGAAGATGGACACTGTTGTCGAAGACTTGGAACAAAGATTGCAGTTGGCCGAAGAAAAACACTGGAACCTACTCATATGCGCCATCGGCGCTGAGCTAGAGGCTTTTCTCGAGGCAAAGGCTGTTCTCAAGGCCACATTCGGAGTCCCTGATCAGCCTACCACTGTAGAGGATTCTCCTGCACCTAACGGGTCAACAGACGGTACAGAAAACACGAGTCAAGAGAGCAGAGAGGAAAGTCACGATGAGAGCGATAATGAAGTTCCATCCGACTTGCTTGTATCTCGAATCGAGGAGCACGACCCGCCAGATAGTCCCCAGCAACAGAGCGTGGTACTACGGCGAGACAGCTCCGAGAACAACGAGGTGCCAGCGGAATTTCTCGCAGAGCATGGAGAGCAAGTAAAGCTCGATTAGGAATACGAGATTGCAACGATAATAAGACTGATGAATAATGACACACAGAAGAGGCTGGGATAGAACTGGGTGGTTGGTTGAATGTAGCCTATTGGGATAGTATAACACTGGGATAAGACAGACAAGGCTCGTGGTTTGTTGATTCATATCATTGATCCAAGTCATTTGCATAATCATATATATCCGAACGCCTATCATAAATCTCGGCGCGTCGTGTCCAGTCGTTGTAGCCCACGCGTATCAGGCAGCTTTCGCCATCCCAGAGTTTATTCCATAAGGTCAAGGTCATTTGTACGTTGGCGTCCATAAATCGTCAATCGAAGCCGCGGGTAAACTGAGCGGAGGTTCATGGTATCAAATAGGTTAAAAACGCAAGCGCTCAATGTCTCCTTGCTCATCGAGTCCGCTCAAAGAAACCGCTCGAGCCGGCAATTGCGACAGATTGGTCCATGACCCATTCGCCAACGCCGAGGTACTTGTCGATCCAGCGGGTGAGGTCCTTGTTTTCGCCAGCGACTCTGTCGGTCTTGAAACTGTCGCAGCTTGTGTTAAGATTGTTCGGTGAGGGTGCGCAGAGAAAAAGAAACTCACGTCAAGCCGGTCGATCGCTTCATGCCGGCGAGAAAGGCCGAGACTGTCGAGGAGTTAGTTTGCGGGTGACGATAACACTAGAGATGAGGCTATCAACTTACGGAGAACGGCGTCAAAGGCATAGTGTGTCAACCGTCCAACCTTTCCCCAGAGGCCAAAAGTCAGCAGGTTGAGGAGCTGCGAGAGAGGAGTCTTAGACATGCCAGGCCACAAAGGGCAGAGCTCCAGGCTGTCAGGGGAACATGTTACATACCACCATGATGAAGACGTCTGTATTGGAAGTGTTTCGGGATAGTATAAGTGTTTGTTTGTTGGCTTGTTTAACGATTGAAGGGTTGGACTTGTAACTTCGCGGTGTGCAAGCTCGTGATGGAGTCGTTCCCGATCTTACCTTGGCTTAGCTCGGTCGTCATGCGACACGACACGAGGAGGCGGGAGCCAAGCGGGAGTGGATCCCCGGCGACCCGGCGCCGAAAGCTCCGGGGAAGGTTGGTATCACGTGCCCGACCCAGACATTTGGGATTCTACGCAAGGCATCGATGCAAGACATGTCTGCTCGAGATATCGATAGTTATCCATTAATTATTAATGTTACAAGACTCAGGCGAGCGACTAGACTGAAGATGGAATAGACAATACGGGGTTTCTGGAATGTCCAAATACGGACAGCCGTGATAACGTCGCAAATAACTCAACAAGCACCACCACCTATCTTGAAGGTGATGCTTCGAGGCGGAAGCTCCTGATAGGGAAATGTGCCTGGGTCGAATCAATGGGGCTCAATAATCACGTTGCATTACAGCACGTTGCCGCCGCTAGTCTCGTAGTCGCCGTCCAAAGGGCAGCAGCTTGTTCGCTCGCATTCCGGCGTTATTACACAGAAACCCACTCACAAGTTCAAGAGCAGAGCCCAACGACTGCGTGTCGGTCCAGACGCAGGAGGGGGGGTTTTTCAAGGGTCCAGAAACACTTGGCCGAGTGCATCGCCGTGTCTATCCCAAGAAGAGCAAAGACCAAAAAGTCAGAGGCAGAGACAAAATCCCTCACTCATGATGGAACGGACCCCCGCGCCCGCGCCGCCAATCTTTCTGACATCCAAAGTTTACCCAACCGACCGTGGTATCTACCGATATCTTGAGACGACGTCGTTACTCAATGCAATGAGCTGTGTCTGAAACCTCATTCGTGCCTGTTGGTGAGGGAGGGGCCGCTTGGAAGTGGGTTCGCGCGGCTCGACTATTTTTCTGTTGAAAGACATGTCGGTCAGTCAGCCATAGGCTGTGTCGAATGCTGAGATCCAATGCGTTATTAGTCAGTAGATCTATACCAGCTGAAGCATGATCGAGGCCCAAGAGTCATCTCCGCGGTGTTTGGGAGGTGACGGCTTCATCCGCGCCTTAAAGTCAGATATCCAGGTAGGCTGGGAGACGTTGAGCTTCAAGGTTTGATAGACTAGGTAAGCTGATAACGCCGTTGTTGTTCCCTCGCGTCATAGACATGACTCTTGTAAGATGCGGATAATACCTAAGCTATCATGGCTACCTAAGGTAGGTAGTCTAGCAGTTCTAGGTACCAAATCATGAAGTAGACGAGCATTGGCTTAGTTGAGGTGTATCATGCCAAGAGGCCTGGCAACCCCTTACTTGTAGGGATAAGTCACACAATCCTCAACTCCAATCGTAGCAACATGCCGCGTAGAAACTGTAGCTGATTGATTGGCCTGCCTAGGTTCTGGCGACCGTTGTTGAGGACGTTAAGGAGGCGATGTCAATCAGGGCCAATGCTTTTCTAAACTGTTTGAGTGAATCTCATTCGTTGGAGCTAGGCGCGTCTTGAGGGTGACTCAACGATACGGTCAGCAGTAAAGGCGGGGGATTGACTTGTCCTCTATGAGAAGCATAGCATTCATGATGACTAGAGAAAAATACGCGAGCATCTGATTGATACTGATAACCCACCCTAGATTGGAAAATATTGCCTAAATTAAAACAGTTCAGGAGCGAGGCTGGAGCTACTGTCGGCTGCTGCAGTAATTAGTTAGTGGGCGGAGTGCTTTGCCCCGAAAGTGCCACTGTAACGATGGTGAAAGCCATAGCGGGGTCATATTTGGTGGGGGAACAGCTTCAGGAGGGACAACAACTCCAAATTGCACCTCTTTGGCAATGTTTAGGTAAGATGAAGTGCTATAGGAGGGCACAAAAGTAAATATCAGCAGTTGAGATATTATCAGAGATTTAAACAGCAGAAAGTATATAGTAACTGCGCTGCAAGCTTGCATCTCGCATTCATCTCACTTGAAGCGGGGTGCAAGGAAGCTCCCCATAATTTTGAACCAGATCGCCAAAAACCTAGACAGAAGGAAAAAAAAAAAAACTGAAAAAAAAGCTCCTCCTCAACCAGACACCAAAAAAATGAAGCGGGCACTGATTCCCCCATGCCAAGTACATCTGAAGCATGTACTCCGTAGCGCTACTATTCCAGGCTTGGGTTCTTCCCGTCCAATCTTGGCTGTGACTTTTCGGTGAGGTACGAATGTTTGTTGTTTGGGGAGTAAAGGGTCATGTACCCTCCCTGCATCTTTCCCGTCCCTTGGATGAATGCGGTAGGTAGCAGGTAGCTTTGCTGTGCTGTGCTGCGTTGGTGCTGGCTGTGCTGTGCTTTATATCATCACCACCACACCAACTTTACTTCTCCCTCCTCTTTTCCTCTCTTCTTTTCATCTTTCTTCAACCTTTCCTACCATCGGCATCAACAGCTTTATTCTTCCGCATCCACTTCCCCCTTTCGCCTCGACCTCTGCGAGCTTCCTCCTTCATCGAACGTCGCATCAATAACACCAGGGAGAGAGCGCACGTTCCTCTGCCTCTGACCACTTCATCGTCGCTGGTAATTATCGTACGGTACAAGACTCGTACAACAAATTCCAAACATTCCTGTAAGTCTACATGCTTCTGCTGCACCTGCATGGAGCTGCCGTGGTTTGAGCCCTGGGATACCAAACTGCTGGGCTTTGGCGACAACGATATGTGGCAATGCCTGTCTTTGCAGATGCGCTTTCTGGCCTCTGGTTCTTGTCTGCGACCCAGAATTTACCAGGTATCGCCTTTGGATGCGCTTCTTCAGGCCCGATTAGCGACAATCTGACGATTCTTGACTCGGCCCATCCGTTGAGCTCATGGGTCGTCTTGTCTTTTGTCGCCAGCCAAGCCAGCCTTTTTGCGTCGCGCCGATTGCTCTGCCCACCAGCAAATGCCACACGCCCCATCCTAATCGTCTATCCCACCACGTCACTTAACGTCAGATCCACGTTGGCCCCATGTCCTTGCCTACAGCTCACGACGAGAGCCCCTCGTTGGTCTGCACGGCAAGTGCCCGCAGAACGACCTGATCTTCCCCTTTACTAGTCATTAGCTTTGCTACGGTGACCAAGAAATATATATTCTTGGTCCTGTCTTAACTGCTGCCAACTTGCTGTTTCTTCACATCTTCATTCTTTTCACCCAGAGCTACCCCGCCAAAGCCCCTCCATCACACTAGACTCGGTGCTCATTGCTAACCACTACTTTTGCAATGGCTCAGAAATCCGACAACAAAAACGCCAAGAGCATCATGGCTGCCACCGCTCAGGACCACCTCGAATTCGGAGGCAAGATCTCATGGCTTGCCTCCCTCGACACTGCCTTCCGACCTCAGCGCAACTACCGCCGCTCCTCCATCATCTGCACCATTGGCCCCAAGACCAACTCTACTGAGGCCATCAACAAGCTCCGAGACTCTGGTCTTAACGTTGTCCGCATGAACTTTTCTCACGGATCATACGAGTACCACAAGTCCGTCATTGACCACGCCCGTGAGTCCGAGGCCACACACGCTGGTCGCAATGTTGCCATTGCCCTCGACACTAAGGGCCCCGAGATCCGAACGGGTAACACTCCCAACGATGAGGACATTCCTATCTCTGTCGGCCATGAGATGAACATCACCACCGACGACGCCTACGCCACATCCAGCGACGACAAGAACATGTTGGTTCAACAGGCCCTGATTTACCAATCCCCTTGCTAACCTTCCCTAGGTACGTCGACTACAAGAACATCACCACTGTTATCGAGCCCGGCCGTGTCATCTACGTCGACGACGGTGTCCTCGCCTTCGATGTCCTCAAAATTGTTGACGACAAGACCATCCGAGTCAAGGCCCGAAACAACGGTGCTATCTGCTCCAAGAAGGGTGTCAACCTGCCCAACACCGATGTCGATCTGCCTGCTCTCTCCGAGAAGGACAAGGCTGATCTCAAGTTCGGCGTTGAGAACAACGTCGATATGGTCTTTGCTTCGTTCATTCGCCGTGCTCAGGACATCGACGACATTCGTGAAGTCCTTGGCGAGAAGGGCAAGCACATTCAGATCATCTCCAAGATCGAGAACCGACAAGGACTTAACAACTTCAAGGAGATTCTCGAAGCTACAGACGGTGTCATGGTTGCCCGTGGTGATCTCGGTATCGAGATTCCCGCTGCTGAGGTCTTTGCCGCCCAGAAGAAGCTCATTGCCATGTGCAACCTTGCTGGCAAGCCCGTCATCTGCGCTACCCAGATGCTCGAGTCCATGATCAAGAACCCCCGCCCCACCCGTGCCGAGATCAGCGACGTCGGTAACGCCATCACCGACGGTGCTGACTGTGTCATGCTTTCCGGTGAGACGGCCAAGGGTAGCTACCCCTCCGAGGCTGTCAAGGAGATGCACGAGGCTTGTCTCAAGGCTGAGAACACCATCCCTTACGTGTCCCACTTTGAGGAGATGTGCACCCTCGTCAAGCGACCCGTCAGCACTGTCGAGTCGTGCGCCATGGCGGCTGTCCGCGCCTCCCTCGACCTTGGTGCCGGTGGTATCATCGTCCTGTCCACCTCCGGAGAGTCGGCCCGCATGCTTTCCAAGTACCGACCCGTGTGCCCCATCTTCATGGTGACCCGAAACCCCACAACTTCTCGATTCGCCCATCTCTACCGTGGCGTGTACCCCTTCCTGTTCCCTGAGTCCAAGCCCGACTTCAACCAGGTCAACTGGCAGGAGGATGTTGACCGACGAATCAAGTGGGCCGTCAACAACGCTCTTCAGCTTAACGTTCTGACTGCTGGCGACACCGTCGTCGTTGTCCAGGGCTGGAAGGGCGGCATGGGTAACACCAACACCCTCCGCATTGTCAAGGCCGACCCCGAGCACCTCGGTATTGGTCAGCTTCAGTAAAGCATAAAAGTCTCTTGATATGGGACAGGAGTGATGAGGAATTGTTTAATGCACAAATTAGTAATGATAGACAGGGCAACGGTTGTTTCCAAGGTTTAGGGTACTGGATTTCGAGTTCTGAATCACGCAAAGAATAAAATAGGGCGAGACCCTTTGACAGCAATATGTTTGTAGCTTTTGTGACTGTTCTCTCCAAAGTTGATCGACTTGATATGTATGTGGCGATCAGACTGCTGCTAGAATGTCTCGCTTAACATGATAATTTTGACATGACGAAGAGCTGTAGGTTAAACTCTTGATGTATGAGATAACTCGAAGCGTAACATTGCTGTCGTACCGACAAATGTACGTATACGTCCAGAACACCGACGCCGTGGAAATATGTAGCCAAGGATTAAAGGGCTGAGCAAGAACGGCCCGGATCTCTCGATGTAAGGGTCCATCACTAACTAACCCCTGACGATACGACATATGATGAGATTATCAACATTTTTGTGGTCCCTGTGCTGGAGCGTGGTCTGATGTTAGCTGAGCAGACAGCACTCGGGCATAAACGACTTCTGGCATGATGAGGCTCGGGCCTTTATAGTGAGGCGCCGTAGAAGGCCCACGGGTGTTTATGTAAAGATAGGGCGGGCGCTTGAGTGTCATGATGAGTTGATGTCGGACGTTGGTATTTTGAGCCTCATATGGATCCTCGTGAAATGGGCTGGGTGATGTAATATCGTGTGATATATAAGATGGGCCTTTTGTGATTGTCAAGTATTTCCGAATGTTTGAGATGGCTGACGGTTCGGGTCGAGCCGTAACGGCGGTTGAGAACGGTTGAGAAGTTTAATAACTGCAGAAGGCCGTATCGTAAACGGCCATGGCCTCGGGTTCTGATTCCGCAGGCGAAATTCGACGCCCTCTAAACCGTTTCTATCGCAGTTTTACAAACTGGATATACTCACCTACAGAGGCTATAAAACTTTGCAATAGCTTAGGCATTATATTAGACTGTGAATCTAGTAGTAGGTATCTATAGTACTTGTGTAAAATAGCTTTTATAAATGTTTAAATAGTCTTCTATTTTAATCCTCTTTTGGTCTAGGTGTTGATCGTGCTGGGGATATGCTGTAGCCTTTCATTGAACAGCTGTTACCAAGGGCATGCGAGTTGAAATGATTGTATTGAAATCATCATCGTCTTCTATATGCTCGTTTTAAGGAAATAAATCAATCCTAATTTACGGGAAGCGCAGATCTGGAGTCTAAGCTGCTCATTGTATATGCAGCTCTCTTAATTCAGACATTAATGATAACCCTCACCTTTTTAGAAAATCTCCCCAATCTACAGATCCTTAATCTCAAACTTCTTCCTCAGATGCTCACCATACTTGATAAACAGCCACGGCGCAGGAATCAGCGCAGCAGCGATGAACCCAAGTAGACTATTCCCCCAACCCATGCCGAGCTTGTCATACATGGGCAGTCCAGCGAGCGGGAGGACCGCTCCAGCTATGGATCGCATAACAGCGTTTGCGGCGAGTGCAGAGGCTGCGTAGATGGTGAAGCTGTCGATGAGATACATTTGCAGAGACTATGCGTCGTTAGCTTGTTGTGTTCAACCAAGGATAGAAAGAAACTCACCATGAAGATAACAAGGTTTCCTACACCAATCACACATGTCCCTATAATAGGCGCAATCCAATGCGTGTGATATTCAGCAGTCCAGCCGTAGATGAACAGCCCAGCCGGAAGTAGAAAAGCCCCGATCTTGAGCGGCGGAAGACGATGCTCGGGCTTCATGGTCTCAGCAGGATCTGTAATGCCGACCTCCTTGGCAGCGGCGGCCTTCTTCTTCATATACTTGTCGCTCGAGTAGGAAAAGTACGCCACGCCAATCATGCTGCCGACGCCTAGACCGAGGAACGTCAAGCCCGCGTTGGTGGTGTTGAAGTGGTAGATGCGCATGAAGAGCGGCGTGAGGCTGGTGAAGAGGAGGTAGAGATACGCGTAGGCCAGACCGACGTAGAGGCCGCAGATGATGCAGATAGGCGAGAAGAGGAGCATCTTGAACGGACGCAGAATTCCGCGCTTGAAGTAATCTGCCGGGCTCAGACCGGCATCGAGCTTGGAGCGTAGACGGTCGTTGCCCGTCTCCTTCTGAAGCTTCTTGGTCTTTCGCGCGAGAATCACGGGGGCGTAGGTTTCTTGGGAGAAGACGAGGAAGACGGCGGACAGCACGCCAGACATGATGGCGATGATCCAGAACACCCAGCGCCAGCCTAGAGCTTCGGTTACAAAGCCACCGACGACGGGTCCGATGATGGGACCCAGGAGAGAACCGATCGTGAAGCTCGCCATGGCCGCACCGCGTTTCTCCTGGACGATCATGTCGGCGATTGTACCGCCACCGTTGGTGATGGGCGCCGAGCCAAAGGTGCCGCTGAGGAAACGGAATGCGATGAGGCTGCTCAGCGAGGGTGCTTTAGCACAAGCAATGACAAAGACTGGTAGCGTTAGAAGCAAGCACAGCTGGGACTGGGGAGGTCATATACCGATGAAGCCGACATTGCAGCAGTGGTAGACAATGACACGTCCGTAGAGTTCTGATAGGGGTGCAAAGATCATGGGACCTGCGGCGAAGCCCAAGACGTAGACGGAGACGCAGAAGGAGGCTAGTTCGGAGCTCTGGCTGTTGAACTCGACCATGAGCTGTGGGACGCCGGGTGCAAACATGGCTGCGTAATTAGTATGAATGGGGGAGGCGTAGATAGGGGTATGGAGTTGTTCACTTACACGACGCGAGAGGAGTGACGAACGTAAGAGCAGATACAAGCACGCAGTTGAGAACTTTTTTCCAAGTCGCAAAGTTGTACGGGTTCTGGCGATCCTTGTCTCCATCCCACCAGACAATGTCACTTTCACCACTCTGGGTTTGTGAGCCCTCTTCTTCGTCCCTCTCAGACCCAACTTCCTGGCCGTGCTTTTCTAGATCGAGAGAAGTATTTTCTCTGACCCGTCGGTGGCTGGTGAAACTGGCTGTCCGTTTACGCTCATCAGCATGTGTGGGTACAAAGCCGATGTTGCTGGGAATGTCGGCGTCGTGGCCTTCATCAATGGCCTCGCGGGTCTTTTCCTCTCGTGTTGGTTCGCGTGTTAATTCATTTGGTCCTGATGGCCCACTATGAGCCGAATCATTTTTATCATCCATGGTGACGATTGATAGTTCAACTGCCAGTGGTCAGTACAACTCTATTCTGAAGCCGGTAGGATTTCCGCTTCGGGTAATTTCCAGCCTTGGCTGGTGGAGAAACGTACCTCTCGGTCCCCCAGATTTTTCGTAATTCTATTCAGTGGCTCCTCTCCACAGACGCCCGCCAGCTTCGCAAGGTTCAAGGTAGTTGATCAATGTAAAGACAAATGATATGGTTGTATGTTGACAAGGATTTGGGCTTGGCGATGGTTCGTAAAGATGGCCCAGATGAGGTCCTGGCAGTAGAGACTTAGTTCAGATCAGATCCGCAAACCACGCAGAAATTGAGCTGAAGTTGACCAGATGCCTCTTCTGAGCTCAAGTGTTTCTCTTGGACAATCAATCAGAGACCCTGCAACATGCAGCATGAGAAGACAAAGGGGGAGAAAATAATGGATAGAGAAGAAGAGGAACGAGGACAGACAAAGTTCGGAATATCATCCCCCATCTTTCCCCAGCCTGGGTCTAGAGCCTCAACCAATACAAAGGAACAAAGCAACAGATCCTGGGGCCATGATGGGCCCATTTTGGGACTTATCGAAGATCCCTCCCATGTCCCCACGAGCCTTGGCCGGAGGAGTTCTTCCCCCTCCCCCAATTCGGCCTCTCGTCTTCGGAGACAAGCTCTAAAGTCCGTTGGTCTACATAATTAGGCAAGGGTCTGAGAGAAAGGTGCATTCTCTCGGCCGAATACATGACTCAATGTCCGTTGCAATTCCCGTAAATGTCCCCGCGATTTGTCCAAGAAACGGCCAGTCTTGGCTCCGCGTTGACTTGTATTTTAGGCATTTAATCTAAATAGAATGTTGAAATTCAATAACAAATCTTTCTCAAATCTTATATGATCTTCCCTAGTATCATGTGTGCCTTAAGAACTTAGACTCAGTATACGGCCATTTCTCATTTCTACTAGCTTCCACCTCCTGGGAGCGGATGATTCCTGTTGAGTTGAAGGGAGTTGCGAATTCTTGGGTATCACCAGGAGTTACAACTACACCGTTGCTAACAATCAAGACTTTTCAGCTGTACAACCAGAGATGACATCTCATTGTTGCACTCTCCCAGCATTTTGCCTTCCAACGCATCTGTGACAACAGTCTTGGCTTGGTATATTATGCAGTTATCAGTGGAGGCCTCAAGCACCTCAAAGAACAATGCCCTCTGCGAGGATAGTCACCGTAACTCATGCTGTATCAGGTTGCTGTCTGACTCGCATGAAATTTTATCGTCTCCGAGTTCGGGGTTGGGTGTCATGTAACCTCAAGTCGTACCCAGCCAGTCTAGTGAGTCATGGGATTGTTTCCTCTTCGGCAGAGGGAACAAGGCCTGGATGTTTTTGGGAATTCCTTACAGTTAGTTGCGACAATGCTTTGGTAATGCATTCTTCGCTGGCGATGCACTTACACTCTTGACTCTATTCCACTGTAGCAACCAGCCTAGATGTCGTCCGCTGCCGCTGTCTCTCGTGGTTAAAAAGTCCCACGAGTATGCCGGTATGGCTCTATCAACTGCTTGCCTTTGATGCAAATTATTCCCGCAAGAACGTTAGACGTGTCATCGTTATAAATAGTGAAACCACACCTGCGCTGGGCTGCATTATCGCCAAGGTCCTCTATGGCGCTGTCAATGTGCCGAAGGAGAGATGCAATGGCCTCGAAGCAGGGTAAGCCATTGTCATCCCCCGTGTGCAGCACATAACACTTGGAACCACGTATATGCGGAGTACCAATAGTTTATTGGAAACCGTGTAAACCAGGTATATTCTTCTTTACCTTCTCTTAAACTCGGGTTTAAAGGGCCCCAGCACTTCATCCGACGGCGCCCAGCTTCAAAAGGTTGTCTCTGAAAGAGCAGGGATCTTTTAGAGTAATCGACAAGTTTTCTTTCAAGGATTCGCATTGGGGACCAAAGATCTTTGCTGGTCTTGGGTCGTGCCCAGCAGCCAACGACACAGCATCGTGCAACTGCTGGGCTCTTATATTGAGTGAGGAGTGAAGCTCGATCGCCATTGCGATCATCATGGAAGCTGCCGAAGCCATTGGCGCAACAAAAGATCCAGTTCTAATCTCGGGAATGTTAAGGGTCGGTTTATGATCCTGGGGCGATGTTGAAGTAGTATGGGCACATATTCGCCCATGGTCCACGATTTCGTTGAAGAGGTCAAGCAACCGGAGATGACAAGCGAGTAAAAGGTTATTAGACTGGAGTAGGAGTTGAGTCGACATTGTTACTCACAGGAGGTGGTGTGATTATATCATCCGGGAGGTAGTCTGAGATTGGTTCTACCAATTAAAGGTAACATGATCAGGTTGACTGAGAGATCGACTGGGAGGGCTAAATTGACAAGTAACGCCTGCTTTGACACAGCGAGTGCAGACTACCTAAAGAGCTAGGGATCTTGGTACATGGCAGCTTTTTGCTATGACAGCGACCATAAGCTTTTCGAAGCTCTATCATGATTGTATGTTGGAAGTAGAGTATTGAGGGGGTGATGTAAGTAGGGAAGCCTGGTGTTGATGGGTCGAAGTAGGTTGGTGGAATGACGCTACCCTGTACTTCTTGACCAGGGTGGTTCTGAGATTGTTTGTTTTGAGAAGTCCTTGGAGATGGAACTGAGAGTAACTAATATATTGAGTATTCAGCGTTATATCTCTCGCTTCATACTTAATTGGTGGGCTTGTTACAGATAGGAACTAGTGGTTGTTTGTGTAAGTCTTGTATGCCTCCAAGGCTATGTGCGCCATGTCTCAACTCGAGATATTAAGCCATAAGAAAGAAATAGCTTCACTCGTAACATAATGAGTAGAAATAAATATCAGGCAACAGCTGCAATATCCAAGTTACATCACGTCTTGTCGTGTTTTTAGTCATTGTCCCACTGTTAGTCTAACTGTGCACGTTACCTTGTGTTCCATTGCTTGTCAGCTCAGCCTCAACACCAACCAACCTTCCCACTCCCACCTCCAATCTCGCTTGTCCATCTCCAACAAAACCTCATTCCCATCATCGCCCGTCATCTTGACCATGACTGCGATGCTGGCTTCTGCATCTGACGCTTCCGCTTCAAGGACATGTCGCTAATTCCATACCAGCCCCACGAGGGCCGCGAAATTGTGCTGTACGTCATAACTAGAACCCGCCCGTCTTTGTTGCGCATCAAAAGCTCACCTCGATCGCTTCTAGCCGTCACCACAACGCCATCGTCGTTCGCGATTCCCAATCCCATCGACTCGAGATCCGCGGCATCTCTACTTGCCCGACATGTCATCAACCGCTCACCCGCTCTGAAAGCGCATCCCGTTCCTTTGGCGCCCGCCAGGAGACTTACGTCGACCCCGATTACTTTCGTATGCTCCGCGCTGCCAACAACAACAACAACAACGTTGCGACCTCCGATCACGCACCCCCGAGTCCTGTGAGAAGGCTCTTTGGGCCTGTTCTTGGTGGCAGTGGCAGTCGTGCTCCAAGCCAAACATCACCACCCCCAGCCCCGGACGAGGCCGAGTTTGTTTCCAGTACACCTGGTGTCGCGCAGGCGGAAGGGAGTAGGATACGAAGAGACGCCTTCAGCCCAAACTATTTCAATACCTTTTTTGTTGAGGAAAGAGTCCTTGGCAAAGGAGGCAAGGGTGTCGTACTGCTTGTGCGGCATGAGATTGACGGTTGTCCTCTGGGCCAATTCGCCTGCAAACGAGTTCCAGTTGGAGACGACCATGCATGGCTTGAGAAAGTTCTCATCGAAGTTGAGCTTCTTGCCAAGCTCTCTCACCCAAACCTAGTGTCCTATCGTCATGTCTGGCTGGAAGACGTTAGGCTTACTAGGTTTGGACCCAGTGTAGCCTGCGCCTTTATCCTTCAGCAATACTGCAACGGCGGTGATCTTCAACAGTACATCCTCGGCGGTGCCCCCCGTGAGGCCACCAAAGAGGAACTCAAAGCCCAGATGCGTCGCAGATCCAAGGGCCAGCTCGAAACGCCCATGGATCTGTTCAATGGCAATCGCAAACTGCCTTTTGACGAAATTTACTCATTATTTAGAGACATCACCTCCGGTGTGGCTTATCTCCACGCTGCAAACTACATTCATCGCGACCTCAAACCGAGCAACTGTTTGCTGCACCACGAAGGGGGTAGAACGACTTGCCTAATCAGCGACTTTGGTGAGGTTCAGCCCGAAAACGTTGCCCGCAAGTCCACAGGAAATACCGGAACGATATCCTACTGCGCTCCAGAGGTTCTTAAGATGGATGCTACCTCAGGAAGATACGCAAACTTTACGACAAAGTCGGACATATTTTCGCTTGGTATGATCCTGTACTTTATGTGTTTCGGGAGACTCCCGTACCAGAGTGCGAATGCACTGCAGGAAGAGCTCGAAGATGTAGATGAGCTCCGAGAAGAAATCACTCACTGGCAAGGATTTCAGGATGAACGGCGTGAGCGGCCTGATCTCCCATCAAAGCTCTATCAGCTTCTCAAGAGGCTATTGGCTCTCAACCCTACAGAAAGACCCAGCGCCAATGAGGTTCTCAAAGCCATGAGAGGCGAGTCGCTGAGCTTTGAGAACGGCGCAAGTCAAGAGCCTGCTTCCGGTCTCTCGCTTGGCAGTCGCATACAAAATCTGGACTCGCCCGCTCCGGGTACTCCCGTGCCAGGTATGTTCCCTCACCATATGTCTTAACAAACTTTTCCCTTACTGTTCTCCAGGCCCTCGACATCGTCATCAAGCAACATCGCCAGACAAGTTTGAAGAGTTCAATGCTTTGGCTAGACCCTCCAGAGAACTATCGCCCTCAAAAAGCGGACAGAGTTCTCATCTCGACCCACGTCGTCAGTCCTTATCGCGACCCCGCGGTTCACAATCCATGATTGTGTCTCGCAGCCAGGAAAGTCGCCGTAATTCCTTTGTATCTCCGACTGTCAGCGTTGCAGACGCTTCCGAGGCGTCGGAAATGCACGAGAAAGGAGACTCCCAGAGCCCTCCGCTTTTGATGCCACCGCCCACCACCACGGCGGATGCCCTGAGACGGAGGCTAACCATGTTTGTTATCCATCTCATGAACCTGGCAGGTCACCATGCTCCAGTGCTGGGCTATGTCACCCGTCTTGGCCTCTTTGCCATCAAAATGACAACACTCACCCGCCCCTGCTGGCCGCTCATGGCGCAGCCCAACGTTGCTATTCCTCTCGTTGGCGTAGCAGCTCTGGACCTTGGTCTTCCACAAGTCACAAGCTATCCGCCAGCGCTGACACAGGGCCACGGAGACTACTTCTCGGAAGGACCGCGTGCCTGGGGACTGGGCATGAGTTTGATCCTACTGGCCCTTCACTTTACCGTGTTGTGGGTTGCGTCCAGCTGGGAGACGTTGTGTACGCCGAGCCAGCATGACGTTTGGGCGGATGCCCCGTGGTGATGGCGAGATTTGAGAAGGTATGAAGTAATGCGAGATGATGTTTCAATGCTTGTAAAAGGAGTGACCATTGGGCTGTGGTTGACTGTGCCGTGCATGGTAAGGTGAAAAGGTATTGTGACAGACCAAAAGTTGAACGAAACCGATGATTTGATTGCAGAGCATGGAAGCCGATGATGCGGGTTTAAAGTCAGCGGATGATTGGTATGAGTGAAGCTGATTAGAAAACAAGATGAGCATGGTTGAAGAAGGAGTTTAAACATAGTAGAATTAGCACTCGAGCCACAACAATGATACACCAAACGCTTCTCCCACATAACACACTGACTGACAAGCCTCGATCACACCAACACAACAGCACCTGACTCCCCCTATCCCTATGGCATCAGATCTTCCTCAATGACTTCTGAGTCAAGATCCTCCGTCTATCCATCTCCCTCCCCGCCAACTCAGACTTTCTACAGTTGGGCGCAATGCGCTCTCCACGCGTCAAGCTCCCAAAGCCAAAGTCAGGCGTCCCTCCAAGACTGCCAAAGATGTCGCCGACGTAGTTGTCCGTCTCGACTCCGTGCTCGAACGTCTTGTCCCAGTCTTTGACTATGCCCTTGACGATCTCGACGCCCGCATTGAAGATGTTGTCGATGGCGATGCCGAAGCCGTTTTGCTGCGCGGCAGTGAGATGCTCTAGATCGGTGCGGCCGGGGGGAGGACGGTCAAAGTTGGAGCCTGGGGGTGGTTAGTAAGATGGGATTGTAGGATAGAGGTGGGAAGATGTACCCGTTCGCATGACCATGACTCTTGAAAAGTCGACGAGCTTCTCGATCGCGGCTCGGACTAGAACCTCTAGTACTGCGTTGTCCTCCTGCGCACTCATGCAGTAGACCCCCGTGCCGTTGGTCCACACTCGTGTGGTGTTCTCAAACGACTCGGAGAGCCTACTGCCCGAATAGTACACGTCGCTCGTAGCAGTGTCGCACTTGACGACAGAGGGAGGCTGGCAAGCGCTCTTATACGACTCACCCATCCGGCCGTACAGCGCACGATACTGCTTTGGCCCATTGGCATCGGACAATTCTGCCTTGGAAGCTAGGTTGTATGCAGTGTCTTGCAGCTGGGCATTGAGCTCGAACACTTCAGTGCCATATGTGATAAAGGGGTACTCATGCGGCTGGTTACGGCCGTAGGAGATGTATCCGGTAGGCCACTCTGGTGGGAGGGACCTTGGGTCGATCTCGTATTGAAGAGCGACTTGGACCGAGTAGCGTGCGAGGGCCACGGTGCCTAGAGTACCGTACTTGGGATTGACACCGGCTATGCCCGCGATTAGGAAGTAAGTGTTGCTAAAGTCAAACTTGGACGACAAGACGAGGGCCATGAGCGAGGCTGCCGAGTTGACCTCTCCTTCGCCGATGGTGAGGTGGCATATGTCTCCATTCTCAGTACAAGTAGCGCATGGGAAGAGCATGGAGAAACCGGGAGAGTGAACAATAGTTGAGGATAGGTTGCCTAGGTTTGAGCTGGGGAGACGTTCATGCCAGATATCGGCTTCAGGAGACCACTGGCATGTTGCGTTAGAGATGGCACTGAGGTTGACAATGGGAACGAACCATTGATATGATCATGACTTTAGGAGCAAAGATCTTTTCGTCTCTAGGTATCAGCCGGGGCAAAGCCAATACATTGCTGGCTTGGAGAGCAAATATGAGGAGAAGTCTCGACAGATTCATGATGCTGGCACGGTATGGTCTTGGCTGCTCTGGAGTCAATCTATTCGGGGCCCAGGAGAAGCCATGAGATTTTAAACTTGAACACTTATACAGTCAAAACGCCAAGACCATATTGAAACAACAACGAGTTCGAGACTCTCAACGCCGAACTGTCGCACACAATACATTCTGTCTAGGAAGAACCATGTGGGTTACAATGTCTTGTAAAACTGAACTACAGATAGACAAGACGAAAAAAGATACAAGACAACCCAGACTGAGATGACGGGAGCATCGGGCATCGGATGTCGCCCTCCAGCAATCGACGGCAGCGAGTCAGCGTCGAGGCATTGGGCGGATCGGAATCAAGTGGAGTGAGTGAAGGACAATGACGGGATCTAGATACGGGAAGCTGTTTGTTTGGAGGATCATGTCCGCTAGGGCGTTGTGGAAGTGAGGGATCTTTAGCCGTGGGAGAATTTGGTATGTAAAGCATCGTATAGAGATGAAACGAAACGAAACAAGACAAAACAGAGACACCATGTGCTCAATGTTTGGAGACAGAAGCGAGAAACAAAGCCATGTCTTGATCATTCTTAGACCTGACAGCTAAACTAAGGGAAACATTGAGGATGATAGAGTCGGGCTTGGCATAGCTGTGACTTGTGTCTTCCGTCTAGGTCACCACTAACCTACCTTTTGCCTTGCGTAACCGGAGACAAACACACTTGAAGGGGAAGTTGGTTGCACCCAGAGCTTGTGTGAATATCCCGCCAAAAAGGAGTCGATGTCTGAGTCGTTACGCATCTGTCAAGTGTAACTCAACAACCCTGACAAGGACAAGGACGGAATCGACAAAAGCGATCTGGGAATGCATGTCTCGGCCGGGAGGAGACTGAAGCGACCGGAGAATCAATTGGCCAGAGCAGACGAGGCGAATCTTGTTGTGGTTCGTCTCTGTCTATACCGTGGGGTCAGTTGCTGATGGGTGGATGTCTTATCCGCTGAACTGGATCGTGCAGAGGTAACGCTGAGAAGAGGGTCTAGTAGCAATCATGAGGATTATTCTAGCTTATTGTGCTCTTGTGCGTCGTCAATGATGATGGATTTGGTATGGGGACGGAAGGTTGTGAGATGTGAGGCTCGAATGTGCAAAGGAGAGAGCATATTCATATTCAATTTGGGTTGTGGTTTGTGCCAAGGCACGTGGTTGTGCCTGTATCTCTTGCTCTTTTTGATGAGCTCTGTTGCTCTTTCCCAGCAAGGTTTGTTGTACCTGTCAACGGTGGGCTTGCAGATAGTTTAACTGTAAGTCAACATCAACATCAACATCAATGTCCATTCTGACGGGTGTTACTACTGCAACTACTACCTACCCATTTCGAATACGAGATACAGATGTATGAGACTCGCCTCTTCTTACTTGCTGGCTGCTCGAGAGCCTAGAGCGAGTAAACACTTGGCAGACCGCTCCATATCGCCAAGAAGAAATCTGCAAGCATGGCAATTTTAAGGCTGGGACGGCACGATGAGGACCGAATGGACAAGGAAGGTGCTGCCACTGTAGTGGACACTCGCTCCCGCTTACTTAGCACTGTCAAGACTCTATGTATTGCGACGTCCGTAGCATCCATCCATCCTCTCCTCTAACTCTAACCTACCTAAACTCCAACGTTCAACCCAACTCTACACTGGATAGTACATCTCCAAACAACACCCTCGAGATGATCAAAATTTGGAGGCGAGGGTGATGACGACGACCAGACTGCTAGTTGGCGGCTTCTCAATTGGTTCGCAAACCCGACGTTGCAGCCAAGACAACTGCCAAGACCCCATAGCAGCAATACCAAGCATTTCAGGATCATCAAGCGCCCCCCAAAGAGTCTCGGCCCTTCCGAGATGACGGGCAGTGACAATGCTTCCCGAGATACGGAACCACAGAGTCTTGAGAGCCCACATCGATACAGCGAATCAGTCATGCGTTAGCGACATACAGACACTCTAGACTGCTGAACAAAACCTCTCAAAGACTCAAACTTGACGCCAACTCGTCAGTGGAGTGCCCTACAGTAGCCAACTATGGCAACTATGACGAATTCCCCCTTCAACTAGACTGCCAAGCCAAGGCTTTCTTTGTTTTCTTGCTGCTTATCGCTCTGCTAACTAAACCGGGGTAGACTGACTGCGCGCCGCTCAGTGGCTGTCTCCCCCACACTAATTTACCTACGCCAGCGCTTCCTCCACGCTGAACTCGACTCAACTCAACGGTCCCTTTCAACCCGTCTCCGATCCACGGGCCAATTTTCGCTTCCAGCCTCGTCCTCTTTCTCTCTCTTCATCTCACCTCCTTGTGGCTCAGTGCCGTACTACGTTCCTCGACTCGACGGCCCTGCTATTGATGGACGATATTACCACTGCTTCTGATCCACGTCATGCCGACTCTGGCCCAAGCTCCAATGCTGGTAGTAAACGTCAGTCTCAGATGGACGAAGCCATGATGACTTCCCAAGCTGCCGGCGACGACAACCCAATCTTCGACTTGCACAGCGGCGAGCATGTGCAAGGGAACAATTTCGCCTTTACGCCAACCCAACTGCATAAACTCCTCACCGCCAAGAGTTTGTCTGCTCTCCGCGCGTTTGGGGGCTTACTGGGCTTAGCTGCTGGCCTTCGTACCGACATTGCGACTGGACTCAGCGTCGACGAAACGAGCCTCGAGGGCACGATAACCTTTGACGAGGCCGTAGCTGCCGGTAGCCTTGAACGCCCTCCTCTCATATCTACTGCTTCCCCTCCACCGTCGCCGCCCCTCATCTCCAACGGCCTCTTCGAACCTCGCGATCACCACTACATCGACCGAAAACGAGTATTTGGCAAAAATCGTCTTCCTCAAATAGCACAAAAGTCTTTCTTCAGGCTGCTATGGATAGCCTTCAACGACAAGCTAATCATACTACTGTCCATTTCTGCCTCCATCTCGCTCGCCATTGGTATCTACCAGTCTGTCGACCAGTCAGCTGGTGCTTCGCGCGTTGAGTGGGTAGATGGTGTGACAATCGTCGTCGCAATCATTGTTATCATCGTCGCCAGTGCTGCCACCGACTGGCAAAAGAACTACAAGTTTAAAAAGGTCAATGAGCGAAAGCAGCAGAGGGACGTCGCCGTAGTTCGTTCGGGTCGGCTGCAGCGTATCTCTGTTCATGATGTTGTCGTTGGCGATATCCTACACCTCGAAGCTGGCGATGTAGTTGCTGTTGATGGCATCCTTGTACGGGCGTCAAGTCTGCAGATGAATGAATCATCAATATCTGGAGAAGCCGACCTCGTTCACAAGTCTGTGCCGAACCCAAACGATCCAACCCATAGCGCGCGAGCCGACCCCTTCATCCTGAGTGGAACTACTGTTGCCAGTGGCATCGGTTACTATCTCGTTACAGCCGTTGGCGTCAACTCAACCTATGGGCGCGTTCTCATGT
The DNA here is from genome assembly GCA_021655895.1 of Fusarium sp. NRRL 66739. Lineage (NCBI taxonomy): Eukaryota > Fungi > Ascomycota > Sordariomycetes > Hypocreales > Nectriaceae > Fusarium > Fusarium sp. NRRL 66739. The sequence goes on from JAJJWO010000073.1 coordinate 102,090, forward strand.
CATTGAGAGACGACGTTGAAGCTACACCCCTCCAAGTGAAGCTTGGCCGTCTTGGCAAACAACTCATCGTCATTGGTGGTATCGCTGGCTCCATCTTCTTCTTTGTTCTCTTTATTCGTTACATGGCCAATCTCAATAGCATCACAGGCGGGCCGTCCCAGAAGGCTGAAGACTTTTTGCATATTCTAATCCTGTCCGTTACTGTTGTTGTCATCACGGTTCCGGAAGGATTGGCCCTCAACGTCACTATTGCTCTGGCTTTTGCTACAAAGCGTATGCTGAAAGATAACAACCTGGTGCGACTGATACGATCATGCGAAATTATGGGAAATGCAACATGTGTCTGCTCCGACAAAACAGGTACTCTGACCCAGAACAAGATGACGGTCGTGGTTGGACGTATTGGCCTCGAGTCCTACTTTGACGACACCGACCTCGCTACTCCAGACCCTGATTCATCCATGTCGCGTGCTTCAACCATCAAATGCGATAGTTCGATCGACGTTGCCAAGTCACTATCCCCAGAAGCCCGTCGACTGATGAAGGACAGTATTGCACTGAACTCTACTGCTTTTGAAAGCACTGATGTCGAATCTGGCGTGTTTATGGGTTCGGGCACTGAGACTGCTTTGTTGCATTTTAGTCGTCAGCATCTGGGTATGGGTTCCCTGGCCGAGGAGAGAGTCAACAACCCCATCGTTGCCATGCTCCCTTTTGACTCGTCTCGAAAGTGGATGGCTGTTTTGGTCAAGATTGCTGATGGCCGATACCGACTTTTGGTCAAGGGAGCTGCTGAAGTTGTGTTTGAATACTGCGCTTTTGTCATATCGGATCCGACATTTAGGACACCGATTGTGCGCCTCCAAGAGAGTGACCGGGTGAGTTATGCCAACACCATTGAGGACTACGCGAACAGGATGCTACGACCAGTTGCCATGGCCTATCGAGACTTTAGCGAGCAAGATGTCTTTGATGGTCCCGAAGATGACCCCGATACTATCAACCTGGCATGGTTGGCTTCTGGCTTGACTTTTATCGGCGCTTTTGGCATCCGTGACCCGCTGCGTCCTGAGGTAGTGGAATCTGTACGGCAATGCCAAAGCGCTGGCGTCTTTGTCCGCATGGTTACGGGTGATAACTTCTTGACGGCCAAGGCCATTGCGACAGAGTGCGGAATCTACACAGCTGGCGGTATTGCCATGGATGGACCGACATTTCGAGATCTGACGCCGGCACAGCTTGATGCTGTTATTCCAAGGCTACAGGTTCTGGCACGTTCAAGCCCGGAAGACAAGCTCCTGCTCGTAACTCATTTGAAGCGAATGAATGAGACGGTAGCAGTGACAGGAGATGGAACCAATGACGGTCTCGCGCTCAAAGCGGCAGATGTCGGATTTGCCATGGGCTTGCAAGGTACTGAGGTGGCCAAAGAAGCTGCTTCTATCATCCTTCTCGACGACAACTTTGCCTCAATTGTCAAGGCCTTGTCTTGGGGCCGCAGTGTCAATGATTCCGTCAAGAAGTTTTGTCAGGTAAGATGCCTCGAGGTGTTGAGCTGTAGGTCAAACTAACAACCGGAACCAGTTTCAATTTACAATCAACATCACTGCAGGTATCATCACAGTTGTATCGGAGCTTGTTGGTGATGCCGTATTCACCGTGGTCCAGTTGCTCTGGATCAACTTGATCATGGATATCTTTGCCTCGCTTGGTTACGCCACTGACCACCCATCACCCGAGTTCCTCAAGCGAAAGCCCGAGCCTCGCAACGCATCGATTATCTCCATCACCATGTGGAAGATGATTCTCTGCCAAGCCGTCTACCAATTGCTGGTTGTCTTTGTTGTTCACTACGCTGGCTGGGATCTGTTCAACCCTGATACCGAGTTTGAGATAGAAAAGCTCCAGACGCTGGTGCTGAACATCTATGTGTGGATGCAGTTCTTCAATCAGCATAACTGTCGTCGTGTGGACAACAAACTTGATATCTGGTATCAGGGGATCCTGCGCAATCCGTGGTTTATCGGAGTGCAACTTATCACCGTGGCCGGCCAGTTCATCATTGTTTTCAAGGGAGGTGAAGCGTTTGACACGACTCCTCTTACTGGCGCCCAGTGGGGATGGAGTATTCTCTTTGGTGTTATGTCTATTCCATTGGGTGCCTTGATTCGACAAATCCCGGACAACTTGTTTCAGCGCCTCTTTGCGTTTATCGGAAACTGCTGGACCACTATATGGCGACCTACCCGCGGGTTTCTGTCAAGAATGTTCAGTTGTTTTAAGCGCAAGAAGACTAGCGACGAGGAGCAGAAGCAAGATTCTGAACAAGAAATGGACCCTGTCGACAATATTCTACACATGATGCACCTTGCCCCAGAGCCCGAGGAAGACGAAATCTCCATGACACACGAACAGAGAGAAGCGCTGGCGCGTTCGGACCAGAGGAGGATGACTGCAAAAGAAAAGAGAACACGAGAAATTGACCTGCAAGGTCTGCTCGAAGCGGCCAAGTTGGGTAGAGAATACAGCGGTGCAACTTTGGAAATCCACCCCAAGACACTCAAGGACGACCCGATTCTAAGGACAAGCGACGGCACTAACAGTACGTTGCCACCAAGCCAAGATGCCAAGTTTATGAAGTTTGTCATGTTGGACACGGCTCGACGGCCTCGAGACAAACGGGGAGCAGCAACCAGGAACCAAGGGCGACCAGTGCAACAGCAACAGCAACAGGAGCATAAGTCGTGGAGGCATCATTTTACATGGGAAGCGCTATTGAGATCCAAGAGACGATAAAGAGTATTTAAACAAGCGATTATACAGCAGCATGTTAGATGCATAAGGAAGGGTACGTAGTAGACAGGTGAGAAGACCTGGGTTGAAATGACATATTATGACTTTATGACGGATAAAGGAAACCAAGATACCATCAGGTGGCATTTATTGGGCTTAATAATAACAACATTACCATCTTGCAGTCTTGCTCAAGTGCTGTACGATGACCTGAGGATGTGTTGATTAGATCCAAAATTAATCCATTATACAGAATCTTGCTACATTTCAATATAAGTTGCAGCTCATTCCAGCTTGATGATAGCCTCCTCAATAGCACTCCCAATCTCAGCCCTGGGTATCCCAGGCCCCCTCATTAAACAAACGCTTCTCCTAGCAAGAGACGATACAAGAGCCGGTACGCTCAGCCGCACCGTGACGGGACTAGACTTGGGCTGCGTAGGAAACATGAAGCAATTGACAAAACTCCAGCTCTCGGGCTGCTTGGGCACAGCACCTGCAACATTAGGCATAGGCGAACTGTTCAGATGGAGCTCAAGCGTCTCAGCATCGACAAGTCTAGCGCCCAGCGCAACGAGTTGCTTCTCAACACCCGCGATGCTGAAGAAGCGCGAGAAGTGGTCGATGCGCGAACCAGCCGGCTGCGAAGGCCACGGCCACTCTATGCTCTCGACACTCGGGGGACTCAGCTCATCCTGCGAGTAGACGAGCTGGCCGTACCGTCCATACGGCAAATCGACGACGCGGTGCATCTCGTGTCGACCAGGACCGAGCAGCCAGCGCAGGCGGGTGAGCATCTCGTCTCTGGCATGGCCCTTGATGGGATTGCTGAAGAGCCGCGCTTCAGGGGCTGATATGGACGGCGGAGGGTCGACGAGGAGGTGGAAGGCGATCTTTAGGGCGGCGTAGGCTGTGCGGAATGTGAAGAATGATGGTGGCGTTGAGGGGATTGGAGAAGAGATGTCCGTATCGACTGGGGTTGTGCCGAGCCAGCCGTTGCCGAAGATTTGCGGTGGGAGGGTGAAGGAGAAGGAGAAGGGTTTGGGGGACTGGGGGTTGGTGTGTGGTATTTGTATTGGTGTTGATGTTGACGATGATGTTGCTGTCGGCGTTAGAGATAGCGATGTCGACGACGACGGCTGCACCCTCCTCAGCGTAACAACAGTCGAAGAATCCTGCAAATCCGCCCCTGACTGCGAACACGCCAACTGACCCATCATGTCCCCCTTATCCCCGATCTCAAACCCCTCTGGCGAAGTCGACGCGCTCCGGCCCTTGACGACGACGAAATCCTCCTCGGGCCCAACAACCTCGTGCGCAAGCTGCAGCATCCTCTCCATGCTCCGTCGCAGGCTGCCGACGAGGCTGGGCTGCGACGCGACGACGGCCTCGGTGGTGAGAACCTCGTCGACGAAGGACATGAAGACGGAGCTCATCTCCTCAACGACCTGCTCCAGACGGCGGACGCGCTGCGCCTGGGCTGCTTCTGCGGCTTGGCGGCGCCGGCGGAAGATGTTTTGGGCTTCGCGGTTGCGTTCGCGGCGGGCCTGGGGTGTGTGTTAGTTGGGTGTAGAGTAGATGATGGTGAGAGATGAGAGAGTGAGAGAATAAGGAAGTACCTTGAGAGCAGCTTCATCGTTTTCGTGGCCTGATGATTGACGGCCTCGACGCTTGGGAGGTGATGGATTAGTCATTGTGAGAGTTTTATGAGTATATATATGTATGAGTCTGATGGTGATATGAGAAGCGAAGAGAAGCGTCTGAGAGGAATGGTGAGAGTTTGGCCCGCCAGGGGTCAGGAGTCGATTGGGAGTCGCGTCAAGACCAATTATCGCACTGCGTAACTGACTATAGGGTATAAACTATGTATAGAAAAACGCAAAAACAAAATTATTCCATTCGTTTTCGAGTGGCGATGAGATGAGGTGGATGGATGGCAACAGGGAGGTTTTACTTTAGAGTTTCAACCTCGTGACCGTTGACGTCTGTTTCTGTTTCTGTTTCTGCGAGTCATGTCGATCCTGACTAATCCCCGAGCATCAATCAGCACCATGTTTCAAATTTTTAAATTAAGGTACCTGAACCAAGGGTCTAGACTTCCATATCAACTCCACCTCGATTCCATCAACATTCCATATCACGACAAGACCAAAAAGGTATACCCAACCATTACAGCAATATAGCTAATTATCATGCTCCTTACTCCATTCTCCTCCACTAATTAACTGCGCAAAAGCGCCCCTACAATGTAACAGCTCATGATACGTTCCCTCCTCAACCTTGGCACCATCCTCCATCACCACTATCCGGTCCGCTATCGCCATCATCTCCTTACTGTGCGTCACTACAACAATCGCCATTTCACTCTTCGACTTGTTGGCAATTCTCTGCATTGTATGCCTTATCAACTCGGCGCTTTCTGCGTCCAGCGCGCTCGTCGGCTCGTCCAGCACCAGAAGCTTTGGCTTGCGAGCCAAGGCACGAGCGATGCTTAGGCGTTGGGCCTGGCCGCCAGAAAGAGCTTGACCTCCATCGCCCACACGTGTGTTGTATCCTTCGGGGAGTGATGTGATGAATTCGTGGAGACCGGCTGCTTGTGCGGCAGACATGATATTGTGCATACGGCGCAAGGGCGAGAGTTCGTTCATGCCGTAGACGATATTCTCTGCGATGGTCGCAGGAAACAGAAACGGTGTTTGCGGTACGTATGCCATCATTGACCTGACATGTTCAATGTCGACATCTGTGTGAGATATACCACTAAAGCTAAGTGGTGGTGCTGTACTCAAAACCGTATGCTTGGAAGGGGTGTAGAGCCCCAGCAATAATGAGATAATTGTCGACTTGCCACAACCAGACCGACCAACAATGGCCAGGCAATCCCCCACATGCACATCAAATGACACGTCTCGCAGCACTGACCTTTCTGAGCCCGACTTGTATGAGAATCCAAGGCTGTCGAATTTCACTGGAAGCGGCGTTTCTGGCTTCTGATGTCCACGAGCCTCGCCCGACGGCGTCAGGGGCATGTTGGCATACCCCAACAACTGCGCTGCTGTTGCCTGGGCCATGGTGACTTGGGGTATCGTACTAAGAATACTTGCCGCTGTTCCCACACTGAATAGTAGCAGATTCACAACTTCCACCACATCTGTCGCGTTGATCTCTTTCTTCGACGCAAGAAGCACAGTCCCATAGTAGAAAGCAAGAGCTATAAGGGGGTAGTTGATCGACTGGTACAGCCCAAACAACACACACGTGTGCCCTGCTCGCTTCTTCCCCAGTCCCAGAGTCTGTGCCACCGCATCGAGGTACTTTGCACTCAGATACCTTTCCAGCGTGAGAGCCCTAACCACCCGGATATTGACAAAGATCTCGGCCAGGATAGCGCTCGTATCCTCAGCGCCCTTGTTGCAGTGCGCCTCCCATTTACCACTGACCACTGTGTAGCCTTTGACTGCGCCCATAATGACAGGCAGCGACGCAAGTGTCACGAGTGTTAATTTCCAGGATACAGCAAGAGCCCAGGCGACAGCGGCGGTGATCATGACGCTGACGGTGATGACGATGGGCACGAATCTGCCGACAATATTGCGCATTTCCTCGGCGTTTCGATCCAGACACTCATTGATGCGACCGGGAGAGTTGCGCGATCGGTCAAACCATGACCTCGGTTGTCGAAGGATTCTTTTCATAGCTTCAACCCGAATAGTGTTGACCCAAGCTTGGCCGACAGTCTCCAGCAGATACCGACCACCACCTGTGCAGACTCCGTCGACGACTGCGATGATAATAAGGAAGATTGCCCATCGTTTGCCCTCGGCCAACTTATCGCCCGTTGACCACATTGCGCCCAACAGCTGCGCAAAGCAGTATGAGAATGCGGGTATTGACCCTGCTCCCACCAAGCAGGTCAATATCCCAAGGATCAAAAGAAACCGATGTAGTGATCCGATAGCTGGCCAAACAGTCTTCAAGATCTTGATCAAGGACATGGGGTCCTGGGGGCTCTTAGCTTCCTCGCGTGTCTGCTCCATGTTGTCAGGCTGAACCTTTTCGTCATATCTCGCCTGCCGAAGCCTTGCGATACTCTTTGGGCGCTGTGCTCCGCCAAAAAGGTAAGCTGGTTCATCCAACGCTTCCAGTGTCTCCGATGTCTCCATCCCATCCATGCTGCTTTGGCTTCTGAGTGTGCTGTTGTGCTCATCAAACATGAACTCCATCATTGGAAGATTAGAAGCGGCTGATGCCGACCGCCCAGGCTCAGGAGAGGTCTCCGAGTCCCAGATCTGAGCTGTCCTGATACGGAAGGCGGCTGCAGTACTTGTTCCCAAAGTTACGCGTCGTGAGGCGGTTGTTGGAGTTGGACTGAAAGATTGCAGTTCCCCAACAAAGAGCTGCGAAAATCGTGATGCTCTTGCTGGGGGAGGGAGCCTTGGAGAAACGGGAGAGTCGGGCGAAGTGACGTTGATCTCTATTGGTGTGTCTGGTGTATCTGCTGGCATGGTTGATGCAAGCGCAGCGAATATGCTGTCTGTCTGCTTATCCAGATCCTTTCTGAAACCCTCTTGTACCAAAGACGCATTGTCCATCACATAGACAAAATCGTCTGCCTCGATCTGGGCCACATCATGAGTGATGATGATCGTGGTCTTGCCGCGTCGCCAGTCACGGATCGCATCCATGATGAGTATTCTGCTGACCTGGTCAAGACCACTCGTGACCTCATCAAGGATGAGCACCGGCGGATCTCGAAGTCGAGCTCTAGCAAGTGCCAATCTCTGCTTCTGGCCGCCACTCAAGTTGTACCCGTCGACTCCAACATTGGTATCGAGGCCTTCAGGAAGTGCTGAAAGTGTTGACTGAAGCAATGCCGCATCGCAGGCGCTCAACACTTCTGATCGCGTCGCCTCTTGGGGATCGTGATGACCGAATGCCACATTTTTGAAGAAGCTTTCGTTGAACAGGATGCTGGATTGCTGGATAAGGGTGATATTTTGTCGGACCCATTGTCTGTCGAGGATTCGTAGAGGCCGATTGTCGATCTGAACCTCGCCAGTCAAGGGCTCGTAGAAGCCTACCATGAGATTTCCCAATGTGCTCTTCCCGGATCCGCTTCTACCCACGATAAATGTCATTTCACCAGAAGGAAAGAAGAAATTCGACGGTTGCAGCACTTTGTGTGTCGGGTTCGAGGGATATACAAAGCTCACCTGCTGCAGTCAGTATATCCATCTTTTTGAGCCAAGTTCAACTTACATCCTTCAACTCAATATCACCACTGCAGATTTCAGGTCTCAAACCAGCCATGGGCTTGATATCCCTGCCTCTCGTATTTCGGGTAATGCTGGAGAGAAAGCTACCGGCTGACATGCCCTTTGCAAGAACCAACCACTGCGGCAACAAAGCTTCAATACCTTGGAAGGCAGCAAGGGTGGCATAAAAGGCCGTCAGGATGCTGCCCGCGCTGAGACCCTCGCTGTCGACCAGCACAACGCCATACCAAAATCCCACGACAAACATAGTCACCACCCAGAAAGCAACATAGCCCATCTGCAGAGCGTTGCACTGCGCTTGAATGAGATAGTGCTTCGCCGCGGCTTGAATGGCTGGGTAGTACTGCCACACTTCCTGGTCGTATCCATTACAGACTTTGACGAGATCAATGGCCGTGATGGAAGCAACTGCGTGCTTGGAAGCCACTGCTAATTCCCTTTTCTGGGCTTGGATGGCAGGCTCCAGGCGCATTGTGGCGAGGGAGAGGACAATGGCTGATATAGGTAGAGTGGCAAGAAGAACGAGTGTGAGCTTCCACGAGCAGTAGAGGGCGATACCAAGGGAGGCGATCGAGGTGATTATGTCGCCAATAAGAAGACCAAGGACTTGGGATGAAGCCAGCTGTAGTTCTCGGGTTTGTCTGCCGAGAGTCAGTTTTGAGGAATACATCAAGACAAGGTACTGACGTCTGTATTCTGATGAGTAGACTCGAAATGCCTTCTGACTGAGAGTCAAACCAGGCCATGTCCTTTGCGAGCAGACTAGCAAAGACATCCTGTCTCACACTGCTCGCTTGCAGCTCTCCAAAGACAACCCAAAGAGCGAGAAAGGCTGTACTGGCGATCCAGTTTCCTATTCCAAGGCCTAGAAGGACAAGAGACCAATTTGATATGCGCGACAAGGCCTCATCGCCATCGAGAGAGCCATTTCCGAATCCTGCGATGATGTCAAAGACCTTTCCAAGAAGGACAGAAAGAAAGGTCTTGAAGCCAGCTGTACAAGCACAAGATAGCAACGCAGCGAGTAGAACTCCTGTATGAGACTTTCTTGTAAAGAGGAAGAGCTGTTTCCATGATGACTTGACGGGTTGTTCCATAACGAGCGTGATGAGAAAAAGGCAAGTGCGAGTTTGATCTGGATCAAGGAGGAAAGTCGTGAGCAATTGCTCGGGAAATTGAAAGAGTCGACATGTTGGATTGAGGCGAATTTGGGGGTGTTTACAAGCGACAAAGAACAATACGAAGGAGTGAAGCCGCACAGACGAGGGTGTTAGTATTGTTCTTGCTGATATTGTTCAGTTGGCGACCCCGCACCTAATTTCAGGGGTCGACTGTGGCACACACAAGCCACTCGAGGCTCCGGAACCACGAGCACTCGTCTTGAGCTTCTTTGAGCCGGGCTTTCGAAGGACTCCGATGCCGAGTGTGCGTTGGTTAGATGTTGTATGCGTTCATGTGACGTAGTGAAGGTCCAGGCATCATCAGCCCTTTCAGACGAGAGAGCGATGAGGGTGTTGAACCTTGGCATCGCTGAATCACGTACAATCATAAGTCATCCAAAACTTGTACAAGTTTATATCAAGCAGCAAATAGAGATGAACTTGGCTAGAAACATCATGTAATACTCCAGAAATGATTTGTCTATTTTGCCAGAACGGACGACTACCCCTGAAGTACAATACCGGTTCCAAATAATTGCCAGGACGTATAAATGATAGATACATTTTGTTACTCTATGGCAAGAGTATTTCATCTCAGTTATAACAAGTGCAAACTATTCACTGCAACGCAAGGTTAAAGACTTAGTCAATCAAGACGACAATTGCGTCTTCTGTATGCTTTTTATTCCCTGGGGACTGTTGTTATCCAGACCTGGTGTGACTTGGGCTTTGAGTTCGTCTATATCTCGCCGCATGGCACTAGATAAAGGTCAGTTATATTCAAAATAATGCTTTGGAATATTGGCAGCCATACCGAGTTGTGGTTGTTAGTGCCTCGAGCTGATGCTCGAGGTCCCTGACCGTGCCTGACAGGAGATGGATTTCATTTATCAGCTAGGGCTGTTGTCAGCAAGGAGCATTACTCAAGAATAACAGAAATCACGTTTGACAGTTGAACCAGAATAGCAACAGTGGCCGGAGGCACACTGGGATCGTATCCATAATATGGGGCGTTATTCATCTTGCTGGTGATGAGATAGTGGCCGTGAGTGATGGAGAAGGGCTCATTTGCAAAAGCTTCTAGTTTATATGCCCTAATATTCTCAGGCTCATAGTGACGGCAATCAGAGCAGTTGGGCCTCATATCGGAACGGCGGTAGCTATCAACTATTGAAAGCTGTTGACTGCTCGGATAGTAAGGCCAGTATGGCTTGGAGCATTAACTCGCAAAGCGGTCAACTACGTCCAGAATTCCAAGCTTTTTGGGTAGAGAAATTTATCTGGACGCCAAGTATATAGGGATATTATGTCCAGTTGAGGTATCTGCTGGTCACCCATGGGCTGCATATCGTCTTGCATATTAGTAGGGCGTTTATTATTGCCCGGGTCCTTGTAAGCTCACTCTTAGTATGTCTCATCATTCTTCCAGTCCCCCAATCCATTGGGAGAGTCTCTGAGTGCCTAGAGGATATATATTGATCTCTGCCCGAATGCCACGTCGGGAGGTGTTCAGGACTTCTGATTGTTGCTTAGAGATGATGGACCTTGTCTGCGAGCTATGATACTTGGTTAGTAACTAATATTCTTCAAGTCTGACATAGAGTACTTACATTTCCTCGATTCGACATACCCTGAGAGCTTCAACACTTCATACTAGCAAACCCTCATGGCGTTTATGATGTGTCTCAACAGTGGCGACATTTCGATTGATTCGACTTACAGTTGCCAGAAGACTGAGAGCCACAAACAGATCTGAGGTTATATACTTCATTAACAACGTCTTCGAGAGACGGTGGCTCTGGGTCGGGTCGGGCATTTTGAGCTAGAAGATAGCTCGTGACTTCAGAAGTGTCGGCTGAGCCTGGCCAAACTAGCCTCTGCTCCCTGCAACGATGGGCAGGGTTGATAGAAACAGCCGGCGAGAAGGTCTCTCTCTTTCCCGTACCCATGTTGTTCTCAAAGGATATAATATATATATATAGGTATTTGAAGGAGCTCAGGCTCTGGGAAGCGTTCTTGGGACGCCGTTAATATATAATGATCGGTAAAGGCGAAGATGTGGGAGCCACGGAGCAACGACATGCCAATATGAAGCCTTCTTATACTTTTCAGGATGCGTAGCGAGCCCAGAACTCTGCAGTAGCTAGGCATCAAGGAACCCTGGCCTGGCAAGCAGATATGATTGTTGCTCATTGTTGACAACTCGCTAAATTGTGCAAACACATGAGTCCTATCTTGGTTGCTGTTCCTAAACAGCAGCCAGCAAATAACACTCACTGCGTGGGATTCCTCCTCTGGCTTCTTCCATTCGTCAGCTCTCACGGACTCTTGACTTCACAAACATTACATCTACCGACATCTATCTCCAAAACTGCATGAGAGCTTATAGTAATCATACGGCCCAGCACCACACTCTGTGAAATACTTGAGTTTCTGAAATGAAGCTATCGTTAACAACAGCCAATAGCATCCGGTATGGTGTAGTGGCTAACATTTCGCGCTCTCATAACCTGAGAGATCAGTACCGCGGAGCCCAGGGTTCGATTCCCTGTACCGGAGACGATCATTCGTTACATTTTGCCGTTCGTGACGATATCTTTTTGCTGTTTTGGACGGTTTGTCGTGGTGGTGGTGATAGACGTGCGTGGTTGAGTTGCATTGGTTTGTGCATACCTAGAAGGTTCCATGAAGCGACACAAGCGACAGAACGTAGCATTAAACATGCGGTTTTTCAGGCAGTCAACTAAATGTTAACTAAAGCCAGCTTTGGACATGAATTGACTCGCAAATAGCAATTTGTTTGGTGAAAATGGTGCCATCACAGAATATTGCTGTATTCCAGCACCGTGCTAATACACCGTGTCGATAAGCGCAAGCACTATGCGCTGATATCATTCTTTTTGTGGCTGGCTGCCCCTCCATCATCATTCATTGCCCCACGTTCAAGGTTTTTGCCCAACGACAATTACAAACCATCTTCAATATCACAACCACCAACAAACACCTCCCACGACATCCGCCGAAAGACAACCACCATGGATCCCCTCGAGAGCATGTCCGGCGGCCCCGTCCCCAAGAACTTTGACGCCGAGAACGCCGAGAACAACGAAGATGTAAATCTTCCCATCTACCCCGCGACACACCCTCAGCTAACGCCCCCGTCCCTAGATCGAGAAGCAGTTCGCCGTCAAGGTCGTCCAGCACATGCAGACCTACTGGTCCATCCTCGAGCGCGTCAAGGGCTCGTCGCTGCGCCTCACCAAGATCGACGACGAGATCATGGAGCACCTGCGCGAGGCCTTCCCCGAGTTCGACCCGGCCGCCACCGTCGATGAGGACGAGATGAAGAGCAAGGCGGGCAAGGAGCGCTGGCGAAAGTTCATGATGGCGTATGAGAAGCGCGTCGACGACTACAACTTTGGCACCATGGTGCGAAACAGCCCCAAGGTTGAGTACGAGGAGGATACTACCATCTTTGTGCCCCGCATGCAGTTCTACGCTCTCGAGATTGCACGGTAAGATATGCTGGTGTTATTAGGCGTGGTGATGATGCTAATTTTGGATGTAGCAACCGTGCGGGTCTGAATGACTGGATCTACGAGCAAGCTCAGGCTGAGAAGGCCAAGTCCAAGTAAACGGTACAAGCGAGAGCGCAAAAGACACAAAAGCAACTCAAAACCTCGAGCCATGCGTCCACGGCGCCGGGCTACTAGCCCATAAACCCGGTCGCTACAAGGAAAGCAGTCGGGTGACATCTGGTTACGGGCGTTGGCCCGGGTTCAGGACGTCAATGATCTTATGAAATGTATGAAGTCGAACCAATGGGTTCGAGACACGAATCTGATGGGTTGTATAAATTGGATTATTCCATGATACCATTAGAAATACATGGCATTAATTTCTGGCTCCACAAAGCTGTTCATCTGATAGCAGACCATGTAGGTGTGCTGAGACTAAACTTGATGTTCTTGGTGGAAGCGTGTCCAATTAAGGCCACAGCATATTTAACTTGCTTCGAAGCCATAAACCTCATTATATCGTACATTGCCATTGCAACTCCACGTTCATGATGGGGTTGTCTATAGTATCCCTACACCTTCAGGAACTGATCAATATCCACCCTCTCAAAATAGCTCACATGGCCAAACCCAACCCAGTACTGCGCCAGTCGGTTATGGCTGACGAGTATGAGCTGGCTCTCAACGAACTTATCTGCTTAAATGTCAGCATAAAGTCCTTCTAGGAGCGGGCCAACCACCTCAGGGAAATGTTGCGTTGTACTTACCCAAAACAAATCCCGTACTCGCAATGTGTCCTTTGCTATGCACCGTTCTCATGCCGTGGAATCGCGGGTCTGCTGGAGGGCCTTCGGCGACACCACCAGGTCCCAGGTCGTCAACTATAAAAGTGTGCTCACCACGTGGTACGTTGGGGTCACCGGTTAGCTTAATTGCCTCCAGTCGTCCTTGAAACGTGCGTCCTTCGGTCCTTCTCGCTTCCCATTCTTGGTCGGTTTCCGTTTCTCCGCGTACGAGTCCAAGTTCCTCGTCCGTTGCAGGCTCAACATCATCGGGCTGATGTACAAGCAGGAACTCGCACCCGTGGGTGCTATAATCGCCAACCCAGATACCCCTCCACGGCTTCAAGGGTGTCGGCGTGTACAGTTTCGGATCGAGTGTCGAATACGTGATGAGCTCTTCGCCGACGTGAACGCCAGGAAGTCCACCAACTGCTGCAGGGCGTGACAATCTTAGCATGTTGAATATCCCACTCATACCAGCAGCCATACCGACACGGGCTAAACCACCCGCCATTTCCATCCATTGACGAACACGAAAGAATCTCTCCGAGACCTCGTTGCGACGTCGAGGTCGCGTCGCCGGGGTGTTGACGAATATTCCCTCTTGAGTAACTTGCGTGCTACCACCCGAAACGTGATGACTCGAGGGCACACAAGGCGGTGGCCAAATATTGCGGTAAGGGAATGAACTCTTGAGACTGTCCTCTGCTTCCTCGCGGTCAAGCTCGCAAGTCAGCATGAAATTGCTAAACAGAGCATCAATCCGGTCATCGAGCGTAACGGGCATCTCGTCTGCAAATCGATTGGCACCAGGTCGGTTTGAGAACTCCTCTGGGGCTGTCTCTCCCACCCGGAATTGCAGAATAGGCCTGTCGAGGTGCAGCTTGACTTTGGGTTCAAAATCGTGAACCAAAACATCGCCTTGGCCAATCCAGTGGCCAATCCAGCTATGATGCAGTGGCAGCCCCCTACTCGCTAGCAGCTGATAGCCCTCGATGCAGCCCCGGCGAGGATCGTAGCGGACAAGCATGACTCTGCCTGTGAGGTCGCGGTCGCAAAACCAGATCTTTTGTCGGGGGAGGAACCAAAGACGGTCATGAGCAACGTAGAGTTCATGATAGCTACTGCAGGGCTGAGGGCTCGTGAGAGTTACGCCGGGGACGTTCTCCTGGACGAGCGGGTACCAGAGGACATCGGACAGAGCATGCTTGCGCAGATGATGACATGTAGCGGATACAGCTGAGAGATCATAGGGCGAAAGATGAGAGAGAATATTATCAATGAGTTCGGGCGGGAGATTCAGGAACAGAGAGAATTCGGGGTCTGATGGTGTTGACCCAGGTAGAGGAGGCTGAGGGTCGTCACTGGAGCAAGACATGTTCGGCCTGGATCTGAAGAGAAGGTTATGTATGTATGGTAGTTCCTATAACGTGAGCTTGATCAAGACGAGATGCACAGCTTATACTTTATTGCGAAATGCCTGTGGAGCATAAACTAGTCGCATGAGCCGATGATCCGAGTCGAGGTGGTATAGACGGTCTGGACCAGCCGATGCGGAGGAAGCTGAAGGGTGCTGTTCAGGTGATGGACTTGGGTGTGTATGTGTGTGTGGCTCAAGCGCAGGGGTATTAGACTGTGCAGTAGACAGGAGGAAATGCCGCTCCCAGAATCATGGACGAATATGTCGTCGTGTTCGTGTGTATGAGATAAGATGTCGAGCTGCTGGGGTTGAGTGAGTTGCAGTCTCCGTCCCACATTCCACGTCAACGACGACATTGCTGGCCACTAGGTAACTACAGGGTGGGGAGTACAGCCCCGGCCGTGTTAACCGATCCGATATCACGACAATAATCTCGGGAGATAAGATGAAAAAAGAGAGACAAACAGCGGGTATTTTAGTAGAATCCTACTGTGGAACAAGCCTTATCCTTGCATGTCGCACTTGTTCAATTCATGCTTGATCCAAGGCGCATTATCAATCACCTTATCAATCTCCCCCATCTGTTTCCATCCTGACGCCACTAGCTCCGGTGGCTGGGCCCGAGCTGCGTCTAGACGTCTTGAAGCCCAACCCCCAGTAACTCAAAACACCAAATCTGCTCCAATAATCAGTCCAGACTATTCTTTTCACACACTGCAAAACATCTCAGCTGTTTTGTCCTCAATCTAGAACTGAATCAGAAGTCGCTGCTCTGCTGGCAACTCGTCAACCACCCATTCACCAACCTGCGACGTCATCTCGAGCTCATTACTATTGGGAATACCTTCAACTTTCGCCTCTCACGTTACGCCTACCTGTTACTGCTGTATTTTACGCCCAGCCAAAACACTCCATTCCTCCCAATCTCCTAGTACCAGCTATTCCAGAACCTACCGATGATGGCCTCGTTACTTCCGATACTCTCGGAAATCATGCCCATGATTATGCCCGCATCCGCAAACATCACCCGCAGTAGACAGCTCGAACCAACTCACCCAACTGTTGAAGGACCTGTTGTTGAACGCCCTGCGGTTGTTGGCAAGTGTGACAAGATGTGTGTCTCTGGTGAGTCGTTCCAAGTCAAATCTCAGCTCTTCAATTCTCACTCCTGGCAGTCCTCACAACGCGACCACATTCCAAGTCTACAGTCCGGCATAACAGCGAACAAGGTACGTTACTCGGCTTCGTTGAAATATCTAAAGCTCATATCTATTAGACGCCATATTCTACGTCGTCTCCGGAAACGGCCTTCTCATAATTAACGAATCTGTAAACTCCGAGTTGAAACACCATGAACTTGCAGCCGGGGACTTTGCCTTTGTGCCTGCCTGGACTGAGCACCAGGTCAAGAATGACAGTGATGAAGACGTGTCATTTCTGGTTATTCAAAGCGGATCAACTCCTAGTCGTGCAGACCTCGCTGGTTGGGGTGGTGATGTGATCCAGACCAGAGACTGAGATGTTATGAACCATGTGCTTTTGTCGCCGAATCAAGTCTATAAAAACTACCGCTACCGCGATGCAAATCGCTGATTATCGCACCTGGATCTGATCATTTGAATCACCGAATCCCTACTTGAAGGGTCGTCAAACACCTGCGCGTGGTCCAGCTTTGGAAACATGACCACTTCTACACCGTCGTGCGATTCAGCTACCACACCCCCAGCACGCGCCCCCAGATCGACTCCCAGATACTCCGCAACGGAAGAAGTGTCGACAATGAGGTCACGACCAGACAAAGTCACTGCAACATGCCTCTTATGGTGGCCATCCTGGCTTCCCATCAAATCCTCCTTCCAAAGGATATTCTCACGCCAAAAGAAATGTCGTCCAAGGCAGAGCGCAACACCCGGATCTGTGCTGGCAAAATACCACAACTGCCATTCATTTGCCCTTTTCGGCTTCCGACGAGTAAAATTGTACGCTACATCAGGAAGGTGCAGCATAAGGGTGACAGGATCGATGAGGACAACCGAGGGCACGCGATGTTGTAAGCTGGGCGTGTGGAGCATATGAGTTGTCAAGACGGAGCCGTAGGAGTGCGACACTAGCGCAAACTTGTTCCAGCAATGGTGGTCGAGAATGGTTGTCATTTCGGTCAAGAACTCGGCCTTGTCCGGTATCGTTGGTCCGAGGCGGAACGAGATGGGCAGAATCTCAATGGCGATGACACCGACACTCTCACTTCCTTTATCTGTCTTGTGAAGCCCGGCCAGAAAACGAACATAGGTCCAGAGCCCGATCCCAATCCCATGGAAGAACACGACAGGAAGCTTATCTTCAGCCGTATGGCGGCGGTGCCAGTAACTCAATCGAGAGGATGGTGACTTTTGGCCCGGCAGCAGTTCCTGCGGTCGAGGGGGGAAGACGCGCAAAGCGGAAGAGCGAGGTCGTCGATGAAATTCGAATCCGTGCCATAAGAATGCGAGATTGGTAGCTTGGTCGATGATGAAAACGATTATGTACCAAAGAAGACCCCTATAGGTCGTTGCGATGCCATCAAATGTGAGACGAAGACTCTGCACATTGCTTCGGCCACCTTTGAAACGTCGACCTAGCCTTTGTTCAAGAATCCGGATGAAGTGTTCAACTTCTTCCTCCATGGCTTCTCCATCTTGATCGACCAGCTCTTCGCTGTCTGATTGTTCAAAGAAAGCCCAGAGAAGAAACTCTCTTATATTCTCCCGCCGGATCTCACCGGGGTCACTGTTCAGAAACCACCATCTCAAATAAACTTCTGGCGAAGACACATTTCCGAAACATCTTTCGAATAACGCCTTTCGCTCCTGGCGCGATAGCGGAGGAGGGTGAACTGCGTTCCGCTTGAGCCGCCCGAGATATGGTCTGTAGATGAACAGGTAGAATACCACTTCTGCCAGCAACGCTGCCAACAGAACACAAATAGCCGGAAAGACAGCTGACACAGGCTGGATGAGACTCAGAAATAGAATGAGGAGAATGTAAATAAGCGGCGTGTAGCGCAAGAAGACGATAGATAGACGGATAAAGACCCATTCGCCGAAGGAGGTGCCGATCATGACAGCTCTTTTGTGAGCCGGCTCGGACCGGACTTGGCGTTTTTTAATCACAGAATAATAGTCGTTTAGCTGAGATTTGGAGAAGGGAGATTTATTATGTGAACCATGACGTGTGTTGAAAACATTCTTGTTGGGGCGTAACACCTGATGCGATGAGCAATGCTGGATTGCTAGGGTGTGCTGCGCTGTAAG
Source organism: Fusarium sp. NRRL 66739 (assembly GCA_021655895.1). Classification (NCBI taxonomy): domain Eukaryota; kingdom Fungi; phylum Ascomycota; class Sordariomycetes; order Hypocreales; family Nectriaceae; genus Fusarium; species Fusarium sp. NRRL 66739. The sequence goes on from JAJJWO010000073.1 coordinate 120,329, forward strand.
CTTGTGGCTGGTGAACTGGAAGTAGCGCCACTGAGGCGGGCCGTTGAACGACTTCATCTCTTCAACCCGAGAAGGAAACTTCTGAAATAGAATCAACATTTATTATTTTATCATGAAAATAAGTTATTCTCTCAGTCATAGTTCGTAGAAGCCAAGTCAAGATTGAAAATGGCTTGTTAAATTGCCCTGTGCACTTGTCCCTAGTCCTGCCAGTCCTAGATAGCGGAACACAAAGATTGCTGTAGTTGAAGACTGGATTTTGCCAAGTTATTCAAGAGGATTAAGCATTATAGTTGTAAGTCTCTTGGGCATTTGAAGTGAGTTTGAAATTAGAACTTTTCAGTCTTTTATCGAGAAATTATCTAAAGTATATATGGATTGTATTAGTACAGTGCATGTATAGTCTTAATAGCCTCATACTGCTAATAAGCCAATTTCAGTATGACCCGGCTCCCCGCAACATCAGCTCTTATCCTTGGGAATATCTAGGGGCATTCAAGTTCTCATCAAATTGTAAGAGTAAAAATGCTGGAAGATAATGAATATGGAGTTTATCTCGGGGACACCCTTGTTGGTCGTGTTGTAGTACATACCTTATTAGACCCGTCAGGGAATCAAATGAGAACCGCAGCATATGCGCTTCAAATATAGCAAACAATAACAACTCGTACCAACTGTTCATGCGGCCGGAAGTGATGCGAGATATCTATCGCTTCCACGAAGCAGGCAGACTCGATGATCTAATTTGAAGTCCATACAACAGGCAGCGATGCGATGTCGACGAGCTCGAGCTGTACTACCAAGAGCTATCCAAGCCCGCCGGCCATGTAGTACAGAACCTTGCATTGACAGTGAATCATAAACGGTGTGTTTCTCCAATTGCATGGTCGTAGCACGACGGCTCTTACACAAAGGACCTGGAGAGATGAGGCGAAATATCACCTGGCATGTAAATCGAGCTTCAGGACATTTCCATGTACTATCGTTGGTCGAGGAAGTAGGAATTGGAATAAGAAAGAAACGATTCATATAATGAAGCGGAGGATGATGGGATAGGCTGGGGTGAGGTTGTGTGAGGTTGAGGGCTCTGTTCTCTGATTGGTCAGGACCGGGGGCTATCGCTCCTTGGGCCTCCGACTTAAAGCCCTTCTCCCCCCCTCGACTCTCGACCTCCCTCCTTCTCTCTTCTTCATCCATATCTCATTTCTTTTCTTTCCATCGGAAACTCCTATGAAACTTTCTCAAACCTTCATATCCTTTGACTTACATCAGTTGATAACATTCAGGAGCCTTTTGAATCCCAGTAGGATCACTCCCACTTATATTCGTCCTACCTTGCTGTCGCCGTCACTTGACCTCTTCATATTGCATCCCAAACTCTTAACACACAACTCGTCTCCCCAACCGAACAGCAAGATGACTCCTTATCATCCCATCATGGTGCCTTCCTCTGCCTCCCCCGTTTCTAGCCCCAGACGAGCTTATGGCCATGTCTCACGACGAAGCCGCCAACAAGCCAATGAACACGGATGCCCATCACAGATACCCAGAACCCAAGTTGAGTCTGTTGATATCAACGGAAACCCCACACATCATTTGCTGGGAAACATCCCTCGTGGTGCTGAGCGGATAAGAGAGGCTGATGCTCGACTTCGTGGTCAAGCACTGTGGTCACGTGGCTCACATCAGCCATCAGAGCTGGAGTCACACTCACACAATGCCCAGCGATCTTTATTCAGGTTTGAGCCCGAGTATGGTCTCTATCAATCGTCATCGTCCCTTAAACGAGCTCGAATCTCATCCAATAGTCCCCTTGATCACCTGCCTGACAACGATCAACCATCATATCCCACCACTGATGGAGGACTTGCCCACACGGGGTCCTGGTGCCACTCGGCGAACATGGATTATAAGAGAATGCAACCGGCCTTTGATGTCACGGAAAGGGATATCCTGGCAGAGGACTGGTATCCAAAGACACCAATGGACACCAGACTTTCTACGCCAGATCTGCCTCCCTTGTCAACTGATTTCGAGTTTTGCCCATGCCACCCAATGGGCAATAATGAGGAAGACAGAATCAACGAGGATTTCTACTTCGTCACTAGGCCCAAGATGGATGTGCAGAGTATGTTGAAACCCCATCGGGAAACTCTCGACCGTTACCGGTTGCTGATGAGATGTAGTGATAAACGCACTGGCGCACATTGCCCAGAGTCAATTAGAGTCCGGGGGAGAATACTGTGAATCTCATGATAAAGTTCAAGAACCAAGGTCGATGCGACGACAGCTTCAGTAAACATGGGATGGAAACTGGCGTTGGTGGTTGGCGTTTGTAAACACAAGAATTGGTATTTGTACTTGAAAAAGGCCTAGGTATTACCGATTTCGTTAGTGAATTAGGGTTTGTCTTTGTTTGTGCCATGTTACCAAAATCATGACTTGCCGTCTTATCCTACTTCGATGGGGGATTTGACTGTGGCTCCCTCATGTTGTATAAGACGTAAATCTCCGTGATAGTTGAGATGGTTCGCAGAAGCTGAGTGGGCAATTCTACAACAATCATCCCACAAGATAGAACTCATAAACAGAGTGCATCAAATATCAATGGTAATTTGTCTGGCTTGTTGGTAGGTATCCAAGATGACAGGAGAATGTGGGGATGCTTGCTTGAGCGCAGGCAGAAGCATGGTTTCGGCCTGAGGCACGTATCCAGCCAGGAAGCACCCGGTATCTCCAAATAGGTGACGAGGCGGGCTTGATTGATGGATGGATGTTCGTTTTGGCGGTGAGACTGATACAGAAGCGACTTCAAAGCACAATGCGTTGCGCGGTGAGGCCAGTAGCGGCGTGCAACGTCCACTACTATAGAGGGCGCGGCTTGATGTGAATTTGCTAGAGATTTGATGGCCACGTAAGGCTTGAGGTTAACGAACTAATAAAAAAAACATGCGATATTTCTCTGGTTCCTACGTATTCCCTAAGAGCGATGCCATAACGGAGCTGCTTTTAGTGGCTGGCGTTGTGATGATGGAGCTTCTGGCATGTGTATGAGGCGATAGCAGATGAAAAAGCCCTCACGTCATACTTTCACGGCCATTATCAACGCCACTCTCTAAGTAGGCCTTCAACATAAAAATTCTATACCATCGTGAATTTCTGCTTCTTTATTCAGTTGTCTATTGAATACGCCTGCCTCATCGTTGCACCAACATTTAGCGTCTACGTCATCTAGACTTTTGTTTGACACCAAGTGTTGTAGACGACCAGAGATACACTTTCAGCACGAATAGACAAGACGAGATATAAAGAGCAGATATGTCGGAGAATTACGTCCTTCGCATCACAGCCGGTCCCGATTACGACCCAAGCCAGCAGGTCGAGGTCCCCGTCAACACCGCCAAGCCCCTCACCATCAAAAGCGACCGCGCAGATATCGAGCTCAACGTCCGTATCGACGATTACAAGGGTCTACCGCGCAACTCACCGACGACTTCTCCTTACTTCGCTACTGAGCCTCATGCTTACAACCGGGACCGATACAGCATCTCATTCCGCTTCACACCCAAGAAGCCCTCCAAAGACGACAACAGCCGTGGAATCAAGGGTGCTGACCTACAGTTTGGCAATGACTTTGATCACCCTATCCGCGACCGTCTACCCCCCGGATTCAACACAGCCATGAGTATTGTTCGCTGGTGGATTGACCCTGGTCTAGATGGCGACGCATACGCTGATAAGCCCTTCTTGTATGGCCCAGCACTAAGCTCCTTCAATACCATTCACGTCGGCCATGGTGAGTTTAACGAAGAGAAGGGCGGGTTGTGGTTCGACGAAGGCGGCGATGAAGCTGGCCTCGAGGCTCGTGAGGAAGTTGGCGCTCCTATCGCCAGCAAGGCACGGATGAAGTGGGCTCTGAGAGCGGACAGCAAAGAGAATTGGGTGTTTGAGTACGACCAGACGTACGGCTTCGACTTCTTCAATCCCTACCTCGACTTTTCCAATCTCTCTTTGAAGCTGCCTGGCTTCCAGCTACCCATCATGGAGTACTGGGACGGCCAAGGCCTCAGGTAAGCAACCCTTCTCCGTGATTTCCGGACCAAGACGTCCATATTACCCCAACATTATCCCCGACTGCGTAGTGTCGTGGAGGACATGTCTTCATTTTTATTCAGCCCTCTTACACCCTTTTTTGTTTACGCTCCGCAGGCCCGGTCCGAAACGCTCACATCAACTCAGATACGTCTTGCGCAACAAGGAAACGGAGGAGCCGTACCTCGTCATTCTCTTCTCACTTTACCACAAGGACTACGTCAATGAGGATGGATCTCTGAAGGAAGGTGCTCAGGAGTCTCTGAATCACCAGCGTGAGAATTTGGCGCCTGAAGATGACGGTATCTTTGATGGCGATGGAGCTCTTAAGGAAGCGACGAAGGAGTTGGGGCCTTCGTTGAATGAGAATGGAGCTAAAAATACGAATGCGGATGACATCGACTGAATGAGTCGACTGTCTAGGGTTTAACGGGATTCAAAGCCGGTAGATAAGATAAAGCTCTATGGACTTGGGCGCCATTTTGACGCGATGCTCTTGAGGGCTGTTATTGAGGTGCAGATATGGCTACACGCTGGCTCTCACCCGGGCCTGCAACGTGACAGAAATAGGTGAGTACGTAATCCGGGCTTGGTGACTGCTGCTTCGGGCCGAAATCAAATCATCTCCGACGGCGATCAAGTTGCTCTAAAGCTACCCCACAACACCATCCGCAAAACCACTTCCTTCGCCCAGTCTGCGACATGCATTTGGATCATGTGAGATATGCCCGGGGATCTTGCAAACAGATCTGCGGACAGGTATCAGGAAATAGTCGGCAATAACAAGCATCTGAACCCCTCAATTCCAGCCTCGGCCGAAAGGAGTGCTTGGTTGTCTTGGAACAAGCTCAACCAAATTCTCCAACGAATTCCCCGTGCCTTGTCCAATCACTTGAGGTTCTCACTTTCGGGTACAGTATCTAAAGCGAGACTGGCCGTCCAAGGCGAGTGGCTGCCGAAGGTTGTTGCTCAAGATACGGGAGGTGACGCTGAGACCAGGGCTTGGCTCGGACTAGTGGCTTGGGCTAATGGTTTAGCGTTCACTTTAGATCACGTCCATCTTATTCCCGGGGCCCTGGAACTGGGACGAACTCGGATCCGCCTCGGCAAATGATCCAACAACGAGGCAACAGCAATCGTTGTCACTATGACCTCCCAACAAGATACAACCAGTCTTGTTTCTAATGCCAGATGCCCAGGGCCGTCAGAGACAGAATAGTACTTGCGACAGTCAAATTGCCTGTTCACTAGTTGACTGTTTGCTAGGCTTACTGTGACACATCTCCCGCTCCCGTCCAAACTGGGCCGCAAATAGGATCTTCCCGCCCAAGCCGTTCAAAGAGGATGTAGTTATCCTTCTTGGCGTTTCACGGACCGGCTTCCACAAGACGTGGGTCTGCAACTGCGATATTGCGGATATTGTTCAATACACCATTATTCCCGTCAACATCCCGCCTTTTCGTCCTCATGTCCTGCAACCCAGCCTTGATAATTACGGGGTTGCGCCCCAGAAGTTAGACTGTTGCATTTTCTCTCCATCTTACAAGCTGTGCTCGCCCTTTCCCGTCTTTTCCACGCCTTGGGTCTGTTCTGTTACCCTTCGGAACTTGATTCATCTCAGATACCATTCGCAGCATCCAAGTCTAGCAGAGACTATTCTACATCCCAACAAAAACACCAAGAGTCGCTGTTGATATGGATGATTCTGACGCTGGTCAGACTGGGAGGAGCTCAAATCATGACGTTGGCAACCTCGAGATCAGCCTGGAGAGCGCGCTTCCGCCAGCATCAGCACAAATAAAACTCAGCAATGAGGACCCTATATCCTATCTGTATTTGACACTCGACACTCCTCTGCCAAGGCCGCCTTTGTATCACAAAACAGAACCTTCCGAAACTCGAAATCTCCCTCCATGCCCAGACCTTCGACCGTACGCATCGCCTTTTACCTTGCCACGGGCACGAAAAGACATTTTACTTGCCCTTTCATGCATCGCTACCATGCTCACGGCGTATACTGCGGGGGCCTACTCGCCCCCTTCGAGAGGTATGGCCAGGGATCTGGGAGCAAGCCACTTAGAAGTTCTTGTTGGAATCACAACCTTCTGCGCGGGCTTCGCCTTTGCTCCTATGGCTCTCGCCCCGATATCCGAGATTTGGGGTCGGCGTCCTGTCTTTATTCTTGCTGGAGTCGTCTATGTCGTGTTTCAAGCCGTCTGCTCGGCAATGACCAACTTGGCTGGTATGCTGATTGCCCGCTTTTTTGTTGGAGTTGGCGGTTCCGTGTTCAGCGCAGTGGTGGGCGGAGTTATTGCTGATCTATGGGAAAAGGAGGAGAGAAATACACCCATGGCCCTCTTCAGCGGTTTCGTGCTATTCGGGACTGGTCTCGGGCCGTTAGTGTCATCTGCTCTTGTCAACGACCTGGACGGTACAAGGGCCTGGAAGTGGTCGTTCTGGCATCAGGTCATTCTGGATGGGCTCTTGCTGATTGCTATTTTGTTTCTTTTCAAGGAGACTCGAGGGTCGGTGCTGCTGTCGCGGAAAGCTAAAGCACTGAATGAGTGGTATCAGGAGTTGGAGAATGCTGGTATCTACGGAGTTTGGGTTGATGAAACTCCTGAAGAGAGCAGTGACAGCTCATCTGCATCAAGCATTAAGACCCTACCAGGGCACGGCACAAACTTTGAGCATGAGAACAGACACCGCCTGCGAAGAATCAGATGGCTTGTAGAGGCAGACGAGCAGCGCCCCCCTCTACATCAGATGATGGCTACCTCGGTTAAGCGGCCTTTTTACCTTCTCTTCACTGAGCCAGTTGTGTTTTGGTTCTCTCTCTGGGCCGCCTTCTCTTGGGCCGTCCTCTATCTCTCCTTTTCCATTGTTCCCTACCTTTACTCTGGCAACTTCAATATGTCGATGCGCATCTACGTGGCGATGATGGCATCGGCTATTATTGCAACTGTGATGGGTATTCTTCAGGACAACCTGATGAAGCACCCTCTCTGGTCAGGGAAGATTGACGAGAAGCAAGTATCTCGATTCTGGTTATTTGTGCGCAAGCATTTCCCTGCCGACTCGCCCGAGGCGCGACTATACTTTAGCTGTCTCACGTCTCTTCTTCTCCCTGCTGGCTTGTTTATCGCATTTCTAAGCCCGACCGATACAAGGCACTATTCACAAGCGATAGGGATAGGATTTGCTAACTGGGGCATATACTCGGTCTATCTTGCAACATTCAACTACCTTGCCGACACGTATCACCTTTACGCCTCGTCTGCACTTGCGGCACAGAGTTTCTGCCGCAACGTGCTGGGCGGAATATTTCCTGTGCTGACGGGGATCATTTTTGACAACCTCGGCTTGAGGAACGCAGGTTGTGTGCTGGGCGGCATTGCCACTGGGTTGACACTCATCCCATGGGTTCTGATGTTCTTTGGGAGCCAGATTCGGGCGAGAAGCAAGTTTGCTATTGTGAGTTTCTTTCCATGCGATTAATGGCGTAACGCTAACACGTGGCAGTCTTTGCAGAAATGATGAGATGTTTGCGTTATTTACGGGCGGGAAAAGTTAGTTTTGGTTTGTGTTACTCTAAACAGCACGAAGAATGTCTATGCCTACATGATGTGCATGATCCTGTGGTCACTACAGGAGTGGCCCAATAAAAAAGTAAATGGGCTTCACTGCTCTGCCTTCACAACCCCCGCATGGTGATGAAAGTCAAGTCTAATAGGTCGTGGCAGCATCTCTGCTCAGGACCCTTTTCTTCTTCTTTAGCTTCCCCTTGCCGTATTTATCCATAAACCACAGACTTCTCTTCTTTTCCGATGTTTCGCTCCCCTTTGTGGCTTCCTTGCGTAGCTCTTCGCATGTGCGCTCCGACAAACTTGTCCCTGATCTTGCGACGGCATTTCTCAGCTGTTGCAAGTCACCCACGATGGGCGGGAGAAGAAGGTTTCCTTGTGCGTCAAGTAGAGGTGGAGGAAGTTGGACGCAGCCTTCCCATCTGCGCAAAGCACTCGGCATGTCGTTGATAGCAGATGTTTCATGCCCGTCTAGAGTGATGTTGCCGTCTCCTATATCGACATAGGACTTTTGGCCGCTTAATTTGGGCCATATCGTTGATGGCGCAACGCGATAAGCGAGGTTCTTGTCTTGGTTGGGTAGAATAGTTCCCATGAAGCTGGCCGTGTAGCTCTCGCTGAAGCCACACATGCGGATAGAAGTAACGCGTCCTTTGAGATGGAGTATGCTGTTGCAGAAAACGAGGTACGAGTCTGGGCAGTAATCCTCGATGATGGGTGCTGGTGGTGCTGGCATTGAAGGGGTAGTAGGACTTCGCATGTCGGTCGCAGAAATTGGACTTCTTAAGGTCCCAGCGTCGGACCCAGATCCTTTTCTTCTGGAAAGAGTCTCTGTCGGTGTTTGCGGCTCCGGTGTCTTGACACCCGTTGATCCTGGCCGGCTGTTGTTGATTTGGGTGTTGTATTGTATAGGGACAGGGTTGATGGGTCGTTTTCCATGGAAACGACGACAGAGGAGGACGAGACTCTGCAACGGGCAAGATTCACTACGTTTCAGCTGTGCTGCGACAAAGCTTTGGAGTAGTTCCTCGACCTGCTCGACGTTGGTGAGAAGAGCCGTCGCTCCAGGATCAGGGCCACACCCGAGATGTGTCATATCGACCTCGATAGCGATATTCTCCGCGTACATTCCATATCTATTCAGCCATGTCGTAGAAAGCGGGCTTATGCGTGGTCCCACGAATGGAGAGAAGACGGCATGGAGACTGGTGAACCTGAGGAATGCGACGAGGATATCAGCGCGAAAGGCAAAAGAGACCTGCAAGTAGGAGGAGAGTGTTGCTAGAGTGTTAGATGGCGATGCAAAGTCTTGTACGCGCCAGACGTCGCGATTGAAAGAGTGCTTGTTTAGACATATGGGCCTGTCATTGTCGGGGAGTAGATACCAGCAGATGCGCAACCGTATAGCATCAGGGAGACGGAAATACCCAGCGCGAGACCTCTTACGACGGTGATGTTGAAAGAAACAAGTTAGCACCTCTTCAAAGCTGCTTTTTCGACGAGTCCCGTGATAGACAGCGTCGAGTGTGCGATCCCACGGCGGGAGGCCCTGGCGATGGGGACTCGTTGACGGCCGAGCTAGGGTCAAGCCCAGGGGGAAGCCTGGCGATACAGGCGTCACAGGCTGCGATCGATTCTTTGACGAGGCCTGGGGATTCGAGACGCTCCTTGAGCGCGCTTTGGCGCTGGCTTGAAGGGGCATTGCAGGTCAGTTTTGAGTTGGGTCGAGTTTTGGCGCATGCAGGTACGAAACGAGGAAACGCACTCATCCTCAGGGAGCCGAGTCGTTCAGCCAAATCCGTCTCCCTGCCTCTGTCCTTGGGTTTGACTTTGATGGAGCCGACGCGGCGGAGAAGCGAAGATGTTGAGGTTGAGCGGGAGAGGGAGGAGGGTGATTTCGGTGATGGTGATGGAGACGCCATTGTCCGGCACTGGCAGTGTCACTTTGTGGGCACTGCACTGGCAATCAATAACATTAACCATTTCTTTACGAGGGGTGGTTTGATATGAGATGAGGCTATTTTGTTTTTGTCAGTAAATCAGGTAGGAGGCCAACTCCGAAAAAACGCTAACAAGTGATTCAGTGACGCCGTCTTTTTATACTTTGAGTCTGACATAAAGTCAAAGGGAGATGGTGTCTTTGTCATTGTCTAAGCTGACTCGGTCACGGGACTGGGTGAATAAGTCCCTGTGTCAACCATAAGGCTTTTGAGTCTTTTATGCACTTCTTGGTTCTGTAAACCTTGGATGGATGGGATTCAGGACTTGTTGATATGAGCTATACGAGTCCACGCCCATGCCCACGCCCACGCCTTGAGATGACTGTATGTGTTGTTGAGAGGAGAGTTAGACGGTATTCTCTCCAACATCATACCAAATAGCCTGTTCGACGCTGTATTCGAGGTAATTGCAATGCCCCGTGTACAAAGTGTCTGCGCTGCTGCGGCAGCATCAAGCTTTCATGCACGCAACGTCCAAGTAAACAAACAATATACTCTCAAGGCATGTCCCAAGGCAAAGTAAAACGTGCATATTGCCCCAAGAGATAAATTGGTCTCGTGTCCTCCTCTTTCCATCCTTTCCATCCTCCCCTCTTGTCCACTTTCTTCTGTTCCCATCATCAACCAGGTCCAAGTTCATCCAATCCCTTCAGGGGTCCCAAGACGGGATATCACATCACACTATCCCAGTCCACAATGTCCAACACCACAAACACCACAAACATCCAATTCACGGACCCCTGGTCCATCTACCAAGATCGCCAGTCAGGCATCTTCTCATACGTGATCCTCGGTCTCATCCTCGGCTTCTTCATCGGCATCGTCATCAAAGACTTTGTCTTCAAGATCCGCTCCGGCCAGCTGACATGGAACTCGCAACCTCCTCCCGTGGTGCTAACCCACAGGAAATCCAACGGCCAAGAAAACACCGGCTTCAAGATCTGGTTCACCGACCTCTTCCGCGATAAAGAGCACAAGCGCCGCAACAAGGGCCCCAAAATCGAACTCCGGACCCAATTCGACAGCGCAGCCATCATCGAGAGACTCGGCAACAGCTCCACCAACTCATCCAAGTCGTCGCCTGAAGATGAGAAGCAAGTCAAGGGCAAGGCTGTCGAGGTTTTGGAGCCCTCTGCTGCTCAAAACAAAGGTCTTCCTCCTGTCAAGGGCCTTCCTCCCATCACAGGCCTTCCTACCACCAAGGGCCTTCCCTCAAACTTTGTGGTCCCTGATGTTCTTCTGTCTTCGTCGCCAAAGGAGGTCAGCGCTGTGCCTGCTCCTGTAAAGGGAGTTGTCTCGTGTT
>JAJJWO010000075.1:0-34018 GCA_021655895.1 Fusarium sp. NRRL 66739
ATATAATAAATATTAATATTATATTTTAAGTTTTAATATATTTATATTAATATTTTAATTTATTATATTTACTATTTATAATAAAATATTAATATTTTAAAGTAATATTATAGATAATTATAGATAACTATAGTTAAATGTGGCTAAATGTGGCTAAATGTAGCTAAATGTGGCTATAGGGACTAATTTTAGGCTAGCCAATTATATTAAGGCAGAAGACCTACAGCAATAGTTAGGTCAGTTGAGGTTTTAGCACTGGTCGGATGACTAGGGGGGGTCAATGGTCGGTTGACATGTAGTCTCCAACAAACCAAACCGATGGCTACAGTAAGTTTACGGATGTAGCATTGCCGTCGTGTCGGTGACGGGAAATCTCTGCCCGTTTTCCGGCTAAGCGCAGCTCGTGTGCAGATCTCGTCGTGAATAGCATCGAGCGAGGCACGATGATCAAGATGCAACAGAAGAATGACGCTGGCGGTGATGCATCTTGTCAGCCAAGTTGTCAAATACCACCACGTAGTAAGACAAGAGCCAGGCTCGGCATGTCGTATAGCCCATCCTTTTTCGTCTTGTTTTGCTCCGTGGCTGCAGCGGCACTATATGCAGCCAGCAGATGGCTACAGCCGTGTATGTACCTACGAGATGCAAAATGCCGGTCTCGATATGGCCTGGCGGCTAAGGGCGTTGCTAGCTTATCGGTAAATAGATCATGGGTGATGTTTTAGTACGTATGTTTATATTGTGTCGACATCTCCCTTGAGGTTGCTTCGTCAACTCCCTCGCACCACCAAGGGAACTCTCTCTCTATACACATTATCACTTTATCTTACCTACCTAGGTAACCACGATCCTAAGCTTATTCATTGACTCCTACTACGTATTGATTTGTCTTCTAGAAATGGAAGGCAGGTATTATGGCGTTCGTCACGTGTGGCGCTTCTTGAAACCTCCTCCACCTCCGCAACTCCACAGCCTCTTCTCATGTCATCCATCTTCACCGCCCAACGCTCGCTCAACTTGACTATGAGCTGCATCAAGAAAACGCTCCTTGCCCCGGTTGCCCGCACAAGCACATGCACAAGCCACAGCCAAGTCCTTCTCTATGCTGATCCTTAGCGGCATTTTGCATTCGCCAGTTGTGCGTGCTATGAAGACAGCCGAGTTACAGGTCTTGCAGGCCCCTTGCGAATCGCTTCACCACCCCCTGATGCCCTTTTGGAAATGAGCCGCTCCATTCGGGCATGTGCGCGTGGAGCGGCCGCATGAGTTTGCTTTTCCTCTATATCCTTGCCCTTATTACAGGTCACATCTCATCTCTGTCGAGGGCCTCACCAACCAGAACCCCTGCTACGCTCCTCCGACTGCTTGGGAAGCCAAGATTGCGTTCGGCTCATCGTCTCTGATTTTTGCTGGGTTACTCGATCGGATTCTGGCCAACCCCCCACACATAGAAAAAGAGAGTGTGTGGCAGCGGCAGACCGGTTCACGTCACAAGCAGCTACTGTTGGGTATTTTCAATGGAAAAAGCAAGGGATTGCTTGTACCAAACCCTGGTCACAGGTTGACCGTAACTGATCACAAGGAGCGCAGTCAGCAAATCCTGACCACGGAGTGAGCAACTCGATATTTGGTGGGCAAATGTTACTCGAGCTGCCCGTAGGCCCATTGCAAAGAGTCACGAGATGTGTTGCATACCACCTAGCTTCGCTTACTATGCACGCTCTGTTACCTCTGACATTGCCCGTGTCATTCAATGTCCCTCCATCACTGGATTGAGCCGACTAGTCGTCGGCGGGCCGTCCCTTGACCGTCTCACTCAAATCACCAGCTGACTTGTGACAGACGGCGCAGTCCAAAGTCTCGACCTTTGCTGCCCACAAGTTCCATCTCATTTTACTACATGGTAAAAACTCTGAAAATCATGCAGAGTACATACATGCCAATTTGGCTGCCTGGCCGAATGTAACGCTGACCCCTCGTTCATCGCGCCCTATGTCAACCACCATCTCGGCCTTGCATGCTACATAGAAAATGCTCGGATGATGGCTGGCCTCAGATCTGTTAATGCGTGGGCTCGCAGGCTTTTCCCCTTGGGGTTAGCATGTTGCCGCATCTTCAAGGGTCCAAGACGAGTGGTGCGATTTGTGCATATCATCTTGAGGCTGATGCTGTCAAAAGTAAGGGTCCAATCCTCCAGCAGCGGCAAAGGTCTTCTACTGTGTGGTCGATGACAAGATGGGAGCTTATAGCCTGTTTGGCAAACTGAGACATGCCAAGGGCAGAGTTGATCGAGTGCAACGTGTCATGGATAGGCTGTTCACACACCCAGCTGTTAAATCATAAGCTTATTATTGAGGCATATACTATGGCTCTATCAAACACGCCTTCAAGTCTCCAGCTTAGTCCGCCAATCGATATCACTCAGAAACCCATGCTTTCAAAATCGAATTTTCTCAACTCCCACCCTATTTGGCGGTAAGGACCGTAGATCGCCGGTTTCGGGGTCCTTTCAGGGATCAGGCCTTTCTTTTAGCGTCGAGATACGACAGAATCGTCAGGTTTTGAGGGTTTGATCCAAAGTTGTTGCAACTTTGCCCCTCTCAGACCCCTCTTATCCCCATGGCAGATCTCCTCGGGACACGCTGAAAGGGAGAGACAGACAGCAGCGTCGAGACCGACGATCATTGTAGCTGCACCGGAGCACAGCACCTCTTTTCATCACACAAGCTTCCACAAATCAGCGGGCAGGCCTGGTCGCCTCTCGGTGGTTGTTGACGTGTTGATGTGCTGGGATTGGTGTCGATCACCGTTGTCTGAGACTCTGGGGCGCTGTCAGACGTAGTCACGGGGCTCGAGGTCAGAATCTCGGGCTGTAAGGTTACGGAGTGAATCCCGTATGCGTGGAGACACTCCCTGATGATCTCGGCCTTGTCCGCAAAGTTCTCAATGGTTCTACCATCAACGACGATGTGGGCAGAGGCAACAGTCTTGAGCTGGTCTAGACGCCAGATGTGCAGCTCATGAACTGATTCGATTCCAGGGATCTAGAGGCTTGTCAGTCTTGGCTACAGTGCAGTACGGCACAAGGCAAAGTCCCTTGAGGCGAGACTCGTTGCTGTTACCTTTTCAATGTCGTGTTTGACATCCGCAACACTGATGCCCCTCGGTGCAATCTGTAGCAGAATACCACCGCTTTTCTTGACCAGCGACAGGACTGAGTAGAAGATTATAAAGGCGATAAAGACTCCAACCGCGGGATCGGCATAGTATCGGGCATCTCCCTCGAGTCTCCAGATGATGACCGCTGCAACCATGACGCCGATGTTGTTGACGGCATCTCCCAGTACATGTTTGAAGACGCCCAGCATGCCAAAGTCTTTCTCTGGGGACTCGAGAGCTACTCCCTTGAGCTCGTGCTTGTGTCCGTGGTGTCTACCTGTGGTCTTTTGAATTACAAGCAGTCAGCAACGACAACTCTGTAACGTGTGCCAAGGTAATACTCACGGGCGTCGACCGGGCGTCGGATTCACCAACAGCTGGGGGCTGCTGTTCATCTGGGTGGCCATGATGGGTCTTGCACGGCTGGTTTCGTCAGTTTTGTCTGGCTGTACCAATGGCATGTGCTTCAGACTCACGGGTGATGTTGATGAATCGTTCGACGGATTGTACTAGGATACTGATACCCAGAGCTAGGAGGAAGACGCCATTGAAGAAGGCGCCCAGTATGCTTGCTCGATGCCATCCATACGTAAGTTGTTGCGGTGGCGGTGCAGTGCGCTCTTGTAACTATCTTGGTTAATCAGGTTCGGCTTCGAGGGTATAGTGATAACTAACCATCAGCGCAAGCAAAGCCACGATCATTCCTATCAAATCGCTAAGCTGTGACTTGTCAGCATCTGTCGTCTGATGTCAAGTGGTTTTCGTACATAGTGAAAGGCATCGGCGATCAAGGCGATCGAGTGAGTGTAGAAGCCGACTATGGAGGTTATCAGTCTATACAACTGGGAAATTGGTTGGGATTGGACGGACCAGCTAGTTCGGCGGCAAAGAATGAGAATGATATACATATTGTCGCTATATATTTCTGTTTTCGCGAGAATCCCATGGTTGTCTTTTTCAGAAGTTGGACGTTCTCGCAGATGTGCAGTTTCGACGACTTCGAGGTTGGATATCGAACGGCTTAGCGATGTCAACGATGCCTGTTGATGTTAATGTCGATATAGAAGTTAATGCAAAAAGCAGACTTTCCACGCGAGTTTATACTCCCACAGGCCTTTTCCAATGACTGATGGCCTGTTCTCGCGAGGACTGAATATGCGAGGGAGCGAGCCATGGGCTGCCCAAACGGCAGCGATTGATTGTCAAGAGGGAAACATGGGCCAACTGCGCTTTTTAATTGATATGAGTTGGGTTCCTTACCGATAAAGAGGCATTTGCCGAGCGAGAATCAGTGAAGCGAGGAATTAAAGTAGTTTATCAAGGTGTTGTTTATGTCGCTATCCGTGATATCGGAACCTGGGACGACCATGTTTGCCGAGCGATTGGTGGCGGCGAGAGTATTTTGTTTTATTTTGTCTGGTTGGTGACACGGCAGATTTGGGGTCAAGCGGGATGTGATTGGGTTTTCTTGACAGGTTTGGCAGTGTAATTGTTGTGTTTGTCTATATTGGAGTTGAGGTCTATACAGGGTATGAACTGATATGGAGGTTATCCAGTTAATCACAATCATAATGCTTTTGTTGATACTTGCTCACCCCCGACAATACTGTCTGTGTTCATACAGCTGTTTCACATATACAATATCATAGCAACCTGCGTCTTATCATACATGACCTTGGTCAAACGGCATCCAACATTCAGCATATACAGAGTACACATCGCCAATGTTCATAACATCCCTGAGATACACTCTCGCCTTCACCGTCCACTCAAGCTCGACCCACCATCATACTGCACACTACTCCTCCGCAGAAACGACATGGGACTGTTGAGACGCTTCGTCGGCGCTCCATCGTTCCCTCCAAGAACACCAGGCGGCAGGCCCAGCGTGGGAATACTAGCTTCAGGCACAGCCTCCAAGGGCGTCGAAGCTGCCGCCGTGGCTGGCGTGCCCTGCACCCCCTGACCCTTCTCCATGGCCTCACGGTAAAACTCCTCAAGCGCTGCTGCGTCCTTGCAGAAGTCGTCGATCTCGGCCCTGAGCTGCTCGGGATCGGCGTACAGTGAGGGCGAGGGCTTGGCGTGCTGGTCTGCTGGTTTGAGAGCCGGCGAGTGGTAGTAATGTGTTGGCTTGAGAAGAGGTGATGCTATTGTCGACGTGTCTGTGAGTCCGTAGTTGGAGTAGGGGCCGTACGACGACATGCGGCTGCCGCGCTCGACCAGAGACGTCGGATCGGCTGAGCGAATCTCCTTGTCCCGAGGATTCGTAGGGCGGTTGCTGTATAGACGATTTGCGAGGAGCAAGAGGTCGCCCTCGTCGGTGATCTCAGCCAGAAGAGTCCCGCTACGGTGAATGTACTGGGTGTATTTGTAGTCAGGCTTGCCCCAAGAGTAGCTTACATCGACGTTGCTTGGAAAGTTGGAAGCTGCCTCCATGTCCAAGACAAAGTCAAACTTCTTGAGGACTGCTGTCTGGTAAAAGTGCTTGTTGGGCGAGGTTGTCGGGCCCAATGAGTTAGGGTCCATGTACGTCTCGGGCCTCTGGTCTGGAGGACGAGCTGCCAACTTGACGCGATACGGCCGTCTGAAGGGGTTTGTCTCGGTGATGGTGCATGCCTCTTTGATGGGCACTTCGACAAGCCTTAGGCCATAATGACTGGCCTCTCGAGCCCAGCTCTCGACGGCGTCCTCGACCAGCTTTGTCGTTACGTTCATCCAGTCAATACGGATGTGATAGCAGCTGTCAGGGTTGTGGAGGCGATCGTAATGCAGATCGATCCTCTCTGGTCTGTATGATCGTTTGCGGTGATCGACATCGTACTTTATGACCTTGCTTAGCACTACTCTCGCTCGTTTGCTGTTGTGAGAGAGTGATATAGTCGGCGTTGTGGATGTCGACGCCGGAGAGCCATTCTCGTCGACCGAACGAGACGACATAAGAGTCCGAGGTGAATCTCTGTTAGAAGCTTCGAGGCTTGGTGTTGGCGGGACTGCCGCCCTTCGTGTGTTGAACCACCCTGCATGAGGTTTTGCATACTCACTGGAGATCTGGTAGTAGTAATTGCCGTCGCGGAACTGATGCCTCTTGTCGACGTGGACAAACAAGCCCTTGTCTTTAGAACCTCCAGTTTTGGGGTCATCTGATACCATCAAGGCATTGCCCAACGCCTCAGCATCTTCTCGGGTATCAAGATCCTCAAAGTTATCCAACAGCCAGGTCACCATATCAGACCCGATAAATGAAGCAGAGTAGAGACGAAGATGCCATCTTCGGTTCTGCAGCCTGACGCCTCCATTCTCAACAGGCTGTTGCATGGCGTCAGCTAGAGTTGCCAGATTCAGGTTGGATTTCTTGAAGCGTTCTTTGCCCGACACAAGGCCCTTTCGATTAACTCCATCCAGTCCCTCCGTAAGAGGGAGCGTCTCGACCTCAGCGGCAATCACTACGGAGGGATCATCTGTCTTGTACACAATGTCCAGGGGATTGGGGTCTCGTCGCCGCCGCTGCTGCTGCTGGCCGACTGAATGGTATTTCCGCTCAGACGGAGGGACATAACGATACTTTTGCCACGACTGTGCAAGGCGTTTGATGCCTTCGATACGGACTTCTTCAGCATGATCTCCGGTTTGTGTCTTGGTCGCTGGAACATCCTTTCGCAGAACAGGGATCAAGACGAATCTTGCACGCCAGAAGCGGAGAGTGTCCATCATTTCATCGTGATGACCAGCAATGTATGAATCAATCATGTTCCAGTTACGCTCAGGGCGAGGCGTTAGGATATCAATCTCGCGTGCCTCGTAGCTATCGTCCAACAAAGTCCGGATGGCAGGCTTGTAAATCGGCGAGAAGCCTTGAGAGATGATGGAAGTGTCAGTCGGCTTTCGCATAAAGATATTTACTTCGACTTCTGTGCCGTTCACGCACGAGAGCTGATGGATGCTGTTGCCGACTGACATGAATATGCTGGTGCCATCCTCTAATGGCTGGTCCCTCGAGAATATGTCGCCAATCTTCATCATATTCTGTCCAAAAGCTCGGGCAACCCATGAACCAACAACGACCTGGAAGCCTTGTGTGAATCTCAGACTGATCAGCTCTTGGATAAACTCCTGGCGTGATTTGGGCTCCTGGATCATGTCATCGTCTGCGTCCTGTTCGACTGTATATGGATGGCGATGGTATTCTGTGTCGAACTGGGTCTTTGAGGGGAAGTATTCGGTCGTCAATGGCACAGAGGCAGGGCAGCAAAGAGCCTTCCATTTCTGGACCTTCATCTGACTGATTTTGGGATAGACATGCTGCCATCTGCTGTACAAAACAGTATCGTCAATTGCAAGACTCTCTGGGTTTGACGGGTTAAGCAGCGTCAACCATGGAGCGATGGCTGTGGTAGGCGATAGAGTTGTAGGAAGATCTTGAACCGCACCACCCAAAGCTCCAGCACGCAGCTTGTTGTTATACAGCTTCTGGGCATCATCAGCACGAAGGGCATCCGAGGACCTAAGATCGCGATCGTCCTCCCGCTTCTGCTGTCTGTTGTTGTATGAAGAGCCAATGGTCGACGATGCTGTCCTCAGCTGCATTGCAGCCGTGTCGAAGTTTGACGAGTTATTCCTCTTGAGGATGGGAATGCTGGGAGTCATGGGCACTCCTTCAACGATGGTGTCTGGAGTTTCTAGTCGGTACTTGTTCACAGAAAGAGTCGACGGGTGGCTGGTGATTGTTTGAGGAGAGCTAGGACGTAACTCTGGGCGCATACGAGGCGTCGACGGCTGTCTTGCCTCGCTGGATGAGACACCAGATGCGTTGACCGTCTCAGCCTTGATCTCTGCCACTACCGCCTTTGGAGCAGCGATGCCGAATCCTCGCTGGCCAAGACTGATCTGCCTCATCAGCTTGGGTTGTTTTGCCACCGACTTGGGGGGCTTTGATGTTGATTCAGCACTCTTCTTGAGGCTTGTAGGAGACGGCTTATCGCCATCAATCATATTCATGGATAGCTTTCTCGCTGATGGGCCTAGAACTGGTGCCTTCTTCTCGGGAAGCGAAGTCCCGTAGAGGCCAGAATCTTCTGCCAACTGTCTTCTCGCCATTTCATCCAACTCCTTGGTGTGTCGTGACGAGTGATGTCGACTACGACTGCTGGAGATCTTGGCCCTGTAGTCGTCAAATTCCTGGAGTTGCTTCCATAGAGACTTCTCACCAGGGCGTGCTAGTCTATCTGGGACAAACTTTTGGAACCCTTGTACGTGATCAAAGAGGGCCTCCGGCGGACGTCTGTTGGGGATGTAAACAGTGTCGTTGATCCCAGCATTACGATACTTTTGTGAAGACGGTGGCTCCGTGATGTTAGCCGGGAAGTGTGTATCGGTCTGCAGCGGTGTTGTTTCGATTTCGTTAGTTTCGAGAACGCTTCTCATTTGCAACGCATACATGCGACACCTGATATTGAACTCGTCTTCATCGTCTTGCACGACTTTGTTAGACACAGACAAAGCAATCCCCTCATACGACAAGGCTTCATCCGAGGCCCCGGTCCAGAACGAGACGTGAAGCCATTGCGGTAGCGCAAAACACCACTGCTCGCTTGTTGCCATAGACATGAGAGGGTCATTGCGACGAGAGATACCGGTGCTCTTTGATGGGGAGTAAGATTCGCCAAGAGATTGGTAACTACCAATTACTGGCGTCGGATGGTTCGGTGTGCTGTCCCGGCTATGGAACGATCTCGAGAAACTAGAACGATGCCCATGGCCATGATCCTCAGAATACTGCGGATTGCGGTACTTGAACAAAGGCACCGAGTGCAACGGCATCTTAGGCATGCAAATCAGGTCGATGCCGATGCCGTTACCAACTAATGCCTCCGTTGTCCTCCGCAATGTCTCATAGTCTACCTCAAAAACACCGGAGCCAGGACTGATGACTGTGATCGAAATGCCTGTTCTGGTGAGATCCCTGTCGATATGGTCGTGTGCAAACTGAGATGAAGCCAGGTTGATGGCTTCTAGAACATTGCCATACATGGCAAAGGTCGACTCAGCTTTGACACGAGTTGAGGGGGTATCTTTGGGGATGGAGTCTGGTCCTTCGATCTCTGCTTGAGCGTTGAGTTTATGATGGTGTAGACTGATGTCCCGGCGAAAGAAGTTGAACTCGACCTTTAACTGGTGCAGTATCTTTGTCCATTCTCCGCTGCCCATCTCGCTGACTACTACTCGATAGAAGTCTTTGTACGGCCGACGCGGCCCAGATGGCTGGATGCCTGTGTAGTAGTCACCCGAAAGATTATCAAACTCGGCCGTCAAACCAGTGTCGTATTCCACCCGCGCAAAGAGCACGATGCTAACCAGGTGCTTAGCCTTGAGCATAGCCCATCTCTTGAAAAGCGCGGGGAGAAACCCATTGACGACCTTGTTGAACATGATTTCACCGGAGCTCTCTGCGTCAAACTCCCACATCTCCTTGGCCATCTGGATAAAAATCACGTATCTGGCTGATTCGCTCCGGAAGATGGGCCGGGTATCGCGGGTGAAGAAAGCAGAGTGAGTCTTTCGACTGTCAACGTAGATGGCTGTGACTTGGGCTTTGATCGTGCCCATGAAGAGGACTGACTGGCCCTTGTAGACAGTTCTTCCCGTCAACTCTCCGACAGTCATTCTCCAAATGTCTGACCTCGACAGATATTGGTCTTTGAATGACAGCTCCACGTGAGAAGCCTCTGTAGCGGGATTCGCCGCGTCCACCTTTACTCACGGTCAGTCATGTATTCTATTGTATAGGATCTTGGACTTCTTACCATAGTCAGGATGACCTGTGAGCCCTTCTTCATCCCAAAAGCGTCTGCGATGTGTTTCAAGACATAGACTTCAACATCAGGATGCCGTGTCTTTGTCTCTTGCGGCATGTCCTTTGCGACAAAGAAGTACTTGAAGCCTGCGCCATCGCCATTCTGACATGCTGCTGACCCCTTGGAACCATAGCTTTGGTCCTGGCTCTGCTTACTGCCAGGGCCATGCCCGGTCGAAGCTTTTCGAATATCATCCTTGACAGTCGAGATGCACATCAACGTGCCAGGCTTTATATCGGCGCCCACAGCATCGAAATTAAGCAGGACCTCGTCCCTGGCATAGCCCTCGTTGACCGTCACGGTGCATCGACGCTCTATTCTTGTGCGCTTCTCCTCCTTGACGGTCGAACGAGTCGACACGCTCGCGGGCGAGGCTGGGACTTCGGTATGGGTGCGATCTAAGCTCGATCTGTTGCGGAGATGCCAATGCGGTCCCTTGCGCGGGAATCTGGAGCTGTCATTTCGCGACATGAGATCGGGCTGTCGCTCGCTATTAGGGGATATTCGACGCGGCGCAATGCGATCCTGTCGGTCGCATGTTAGCCAGAATAGATTAACTCGATAGATAAAGCAGATTGCGAGGCTATCGACTGAGAATCGCCGTCAATTACCTGGAGGCTGTCGCGGCAGAATCACGCCACCGCCTTCCGATTTCGGAAGCTTGCTGTCGTGTAATATGATTGGTCAGTGAGAAGAGCTGCGAAGTTGATGGCTTTTCTTTAATGCAAGGTAATTTATATGTACTACTTCTTTGCCCTGTGCCGTCATTCAAGCTTTAATTGTGTACATGGAAAGACAATCACCCTGCAACCCCACGATCTGCTTTGAGAACCCATAGAAGGCATCTATCTGCAGGGACTACGGCAGACCGTAACACAAGCAGTTTTGTTCACCCGAGGATCGAAATAAGAAGGCACAGACTCCATATGGTAATGCTAAATCATTAAATAAAAGTAGTGACGCTCAAAATACAATTCTAAAACAGATTCCGGTGCTCGTCTCCTTTCGCTTGTCCAACAGTGCTCTGTATGAGAACTCGTCAGAGATAGCATTGGCCTTCTGCCGACCAGATCATCACTACCTTTTCATAGCCTAAAACTAAAACCGCTGTAGGGTAAATACATGATCTCGATGCTGGTATCTGAATATCTAGTTGAAATAGACTTTGTTCAAGTACCTTGAATGATGGAAGGAACGTATGCAGGAGCACGGGAGTGGTGGGGGGACCGTTGAGCCTTGTGGGGGGCCGTTGAACCTTGTGAGGCTGGCAGAGGAAACTCAAAAACTACTCCTGGCTTTCAGTCGGATACCCTATGAAGAAGATTAGCAACTGTTATTAAACTTGTTCGATCTGCTGGGTTATTTCGATCTGCCGGGATAAGACTTACACCAACTACAAACAGCAATAATAGAATAAAGACAAATAAGAAGCCAACCTTCTAACCAATGACTCTTACCATCCGCAATCAGGTAATTAACAAGAAGAACAGCCACAAAGAGAACTGCTACCTGAAATAGGTCAAGGCTCAAGTTCATCTCATCAATGCCCATTCCCCAGCCTATGATTACAAGCAGGGGAATAAGGAACAAGGCAACTTGCATGGAACTCCCCACCGCAACACCAATTGCCAGGTCCATTTTGTCCTTAATGGCAACAGATACAGCCGTAGCATGTTCGGCGGCGTTTCCCACAATAGGAAGAAGGATCAACCCGATGAACTCCTGCGATACATGGGAGGAGACGGCATCGATAGAATCAACCATGAACTCGGCGCATAAAGCGATGATGACGGTGGAGAATGAGAGGACGCCGACAGCAACCCAGAAGTGCAGCTGCGGTTCCTCTTCATCCTCCTCGTCTTCACCTTCCTGAAATCTTCGGGGGTTCATGAGCATCTCGGACAAGCGTTCGTTCTCCTCCGGGCCTGTCATGCCTGCTCCCACCAAAGCACCGGGAACAATGATACCTTGGCGGAGATCGCCCGTACCATTTCCACGTGACCAAGGCTTCGCAGCGACCTTTTGGCTTTCCTCGTTGAATACGCTTTGATGTGTCTTGAGCTGAAAGAGGAGATATGCTGCATAAGTCAGGAGTAGGATGATTGCTGTACCGCGACTGAGCCGGGCGACATCGGTGGTTGGTGTATTTCTTTGAGCATCGAAAACTGTTGGCACAATCACTGAGGCAACTGCCAATGCCAACATACTGTCTTTTGTCAGAACATGTAAAGTGTCAGGCCGTTCGTTGATCTCATCACTTACCTCGCGGCCGTCTGTGCAACGGTTACATTGAAATACTGGTTTTCTCTGCGCAACCCTCCAAACAGAAAACAGCAACCGAGAACAAGCAATAAATTACTCAGAATTGAGCCCACAAGAGAAGTTTGCACAATGACAACCTGTCACGAGTCAGCTTGCTAAGATGCCAAGAGAATCCAGTTCTGGGCAATACCTTGCGGTCTATGAGAGCGATGATTGCTACGATAAGTTCCACGGCATTTCCGAAAGTAGCATTAATCAGACCTCCAAGGACCTCGCCTGTTCGTAAGGCGATCTCTTCTGTAGCAAATCCGAGCATGGCAGCAAGAGGAATGATGGCGATGAAGTTGACGACAAAGACAGCGATTCGGTTTACGCTGTGAACGTAATTTATAGCGATGCCAACAGGAGCAGCGATGAGTAGGATGTTGATCCATGAGTTGAGAAAGGTTCGCTGGATTTGGTTGCCGACTGTGAAAGGCTCCTTGGGTTGGACGTTTTTGAAAAGGCCTTGCTTCTTATCGTCCTTTCCGCCCTTGTTTCGTTTTCCTTGACTGTCGAAGTTGTTGGCTGGTGCGATTTTGGAGTCTTCGGGTCTTCTGTTTCGTAGTTGGCTATCCTCGCCTTGAACGAGCGAGCGCTGTGAGGTGGGAACATCGTCAACAGGCGAACCACCACTCATTTTCTCGCGGTCATCTTCGCCCTCTCTACTCCGTGTTTCAGCCATTGTCTCTGCTGTCGACCACTCTCTGGCAGGTCCGCTCCGTCCAGGTTCGGTGTTTGCGTGTGTCAATTCCTCCCCATTTCCCTCTCCCCGTGGTTGTTGATGCTCCAAACCGGCGTCCGGAAAAGTGCGGCTTCGGCGATCCCAGGCGACGTGACGAAAAGGGTTCCAAGATTGGTCGGTACTGGTACGGCTGAGAGCATGCGCCTGACGCTTAATGTTGAAGTGGTTAACTGTGACCATGACGGTGTGAGCAAGTAAACACGGAAGATTAGAAATAGGAGACCGATGCGTTTAAAAGAGCGTAGGGAGTGGAGAAAACTGTTGTTATCGAGGTACAGAGTACAATACGGGAATATGTAGATGAGAGAGAAATGGAGCCTTACACGAGGACATTGCCAAGAGCCCGAGCCGTTGCGTAGGGCGAAATCGCGGGTCGGTAAATACCACTTCAAAGGGGAAAGAAAAAAATTAAGCATCAGCAGAAGCGCCAAGAATTGGAGAAATGGGCCTTGCTGGTGGGCTCCGTTTCGTTGCTTTACTTGTACCTCGTTGAATAAGTGAGGTCACCACTGTTTTGCCCCTTAATTGCTCTCGACGATGTCAGTTCTGTCACTGGCTAATTGCTAGGGGACACGTCAGGGAACGGTCGAGCACTAACTATGGATTGGGTAAAAACAAGTTCCGCGTAATGTCGTATCAAGGAATAAGAGGCCTCCTTGACCAACAAGCCTGATTCAGGGTTTCTTTCTAGACGCTCCAGGTCCCTGTGCCATCATCGTGGGCTATAGCACAGCCAACTACTTGAATCATATGATGCATCATCTCGCGTCTAAAAGCCAACTACTGCAGACGCCTCTTTTTGTGGCTGAGGAAATGAGAGGCCAACGACGTCTTCGCCCTCTTCTTTCGAACGTGGTCCTTGACGTGTGCAGGGATTAGCTAATGCCAAGCCGGCCAAGAGATGCCGAGATCTTTGAAATCTTGGCGATCGGGCTAGCTTGAAACATGCAAGATTTATGTCATCTGTGCATATTCTTATCCAATTATCCTGATTCTTGGCGCTCTTGTGGCTTTACTATTTCCTTCTTATTTCCCTCGACTCTCTGCTGTCTCACTGAATATTTAAGTTAAGCCTTTTGGAATAGACATTGCGGGACTGCGTCTTTAAGCTCAGCCCTTACGTCTTGGCTTTTATACATTGACTTGTGCTGGTCAAGGAGAGGCATTTATCCTCGATAACTTACCCTGTGGGGACCCTTCACAGCACATCTTGATCATAGTCGGGCATGTCACCAGTTAAGAGTATTCCCATATACGGCAGCAAGTAAGGAGTTCGGTAAGGCCCTCAAGTTCAAGTCTCTGGGACCAAATGTACATTCAGCTAAATGGTACGGTACGCCTATCTCTCCTTGTCGGCATCAAAAGGTGAGCTACATGTTCCGTGACGTATGAGCTCAGGTATCATCAAATCGCAAAGCCGCTGCAAAGTTCCAAAAACGCCAACCCGTTGTTTCTTGGCTTCCTCTCTTGGTTCAGAAAGCCCGTTGATGCCATTGTCGGCCAAGCAACTGTTCCCACTGAAGCCCTCTTCAATGCCGCCCGTGGGGCCTGTAAAACGCCTTTCTTTCCCAGCATCATTCATAGCTCAGTTCAAAACCAGCCCAAACCATTCAAATACCGTGCCCCATGCCAAATATCTTGCGCCTTGGTGTCTTATTAAATCCAGTCTCCATCAAGGTCTGCGTCTATGCTTGGCTCGGGTTCTCGGTTCTTTCTAGGGCGCCCCCGTTTACGTGGCTGTGAGCTAGACCGCGCACGCTTCTTGCGCCCACCTGGTGTGTGTCCACCCTTGCGCTTACGTCCCCTATCTGGCATTGCATCGCCATCCTCCTCCTCGTCGGCACTTGGAGTCGTAGGGTCCAAGTCCATCTGGTCTCCGTCGTCCACGACCTTGAATTCCTTGTCCACGTTGAGGAGTTCCACGACAGCGGTGCATTTCTGAGTCATTCGTTCTTGACCCTGAAGTCCAGTCATGTGCGACTCAATCTCCTCCCAGACCTTGTCTCCATGAACACCTTGAACCTTGACTGGTGTCTTGTTGAGATCCTTGGCCAGCGCCTTTGCCTTGCTGTCATGCCGATTTGTACCCATACCATAGAGTCGGCGTAAATATGTCCGCGTCTCCCACATGGACAGGAGAATGATGGAGGCTGTAGCAAGACGGCGAAGACGGCCTGGCTTAACAGACGGCGCGATTGCTGGCGCTGGCGTGGGCTGTCCATCAAGAGATGTTGACACAGATATCGAACCCACTGGAGCTTCAGGGATCGTGCCTGGAGGAGCACCTGGTGCCAACGATTGCTCTACATCCATACGGACGTTGAAAACTCCTGACTCAATAGCTTGAGCGACTGGAGCACCCGTGCTGGTCACAATCTTCTCGATCGCATTCACTGTTGTCTGTAGCTCTCCGACCGTCTGGTACTCAAAGAAAGCCAGATTTTCGGTAATGAACCGTGCAAAGCTCATATGGGAGGGAATATCCTCTGTTGTGTCCAGTGTGGCCAGTTCAAAGTCCAACAGGCCGCAGAGCTTGTCTAGAAACCGTTGACGGCTCTTCATTTTGCTGATCTTCAGAACTTCAATCAGGAAATGCAATTTAGACTGGAAAGGATCTTCTGTTGCGCCGCGTGTATCCTTTACAACGTCTCGCTGGTAGGCAAAAGCTGACTGCACTGCTTTGACATATTCTCGCTCAAGCACGGTCTCGTGTTTCTCGTGCAAGTGTCGGTGTTCAGAAAACGCCATTTCTGCAATTCTGCGGTTCGTCGACGTCTCAAGTGTTATCATAGTAACTCCTGTGGCCTTGGGATGTGTCAAGCCTTGCCGGTTGATGCTGCCGAGTACCTCCATCGCGAGGAATGCATGTTCGTCTTGAGTTGCGAGTGCGATGCGGGTTATGTGGTCCAGAAACCTCTGCGTGGTAGCGCTGGCGACATCGTCAAAAGCGGTCCCTCCCATAACTGTCAGCTCCCTCTTCTTGCCTGTAGCCGGCGCTTCTGCTGCTGTTTCAGACCGTTTTTCCTCGGTGAAGAGGAACTCTCGGATTGACTTTAAGATTACCATCTCTAGAGCAGGTATCTGTTCGTTGAAAACTTGGGTGAACGACGTCCAAACCTTAACTAGGAGATAGTTGCGTGGCGATGCTTGGCAAATCAAGCCGAGTGCATCCAGTCCTGACTTGCGAACTTCAAAGGGCTGAGCAGGTGCGACAAGAGGTGCTAGCCTGTCGATGGCGTACTTGGATACCGAGTCTCCTTTCCAGTTCGGGATCTTGTTCTTGAAGAAGCCGATGTGCTCCTCCAAATTACAATGTTTTGCAATCATGCCAATGATCAAACTGTAACCATAGACAAGTTGGATGCCAGTCTCATTAATGGGCCTCTTTTGGATCTGTTCGATCTTCATGAGACCGGATGCCACGGCGCTCATTAAAGGCGTCACAACATTTAGTAGCTTGCAAACGACATAAGTGCAAGCAACCAAATCGTCCATGGGGCCTCGCTGCTGAACCTTACTAAGAGCATTCAACAGATAGCTGCGCACCTCGGCAAGAAATTCCGAATGGACACTGGATAGAGTAGGTAGTACCCGAGTATAGATAATGGTCACCTGTCGGAAAGCCACCAATTCTTCAGGCTTTTGGAAGCTGGCAAGGTGTGGCTTAAGAAGACGGATTTGCTCAAAGTTGAATAGCTTGGGGTCGGCATTAGCAAAGATCGTAAGCACTTGCAACGCATCGCGGCCAGATGGGACTGTAGGGTCATCTGATTCAGGGTTGTCGATCAGCCCAAACATATTGGCGACGAGCTTAGTACAGACAGTGAACGGTCCACTCAAAGACTTGTCTTTTGGTTTGAGAATGGCCCTAAACACTTTGTCAAGCACCTCAGTAACCGTGCCAGATTTGACAGTTTGTATGACGAGCGATACATGCTCATTGAGCGAGGTTTGATAAACAGCGGTCTCATCGTCTTGGTAGAACGGGGCAAACCAAACCTCCTCAATCATCTGCCTAGCAAGATCGCGAACACCTTCATCCGGATCCTGCACTCGACGGAGCAACCCATTTGCTATCAGACTGCGAAGCGCTTTGCTCGAGTTGCGAAGATAAATATCACGGGTAAGCTTCATTGCGCGCTTCCGTACACCAATGCCGTTATCTTGAAATCGATTGACAATCATAGGTGTTAATGGGGCCTCGAGGCCAGGACGCATGGTAATGCAATTACCAAGTAGCCCGAGGGCGGAGTCTCGAACCTGTGTCGACGAATCGCTAGCACAGTCCAGAATCCGGTCGATAACGGTCGAGTCGCTGTCCAAAATCGAAGGATCCGTCTCTAGGACCTGATTGACGCTCTTGAGGCTTCTGCTCCGGACTGTGGCTTGGTCGCTCGCCATGGAGCTAAGCAGAATATTAAGGATCTTGCTAAACGCCTCGCAGAGTAGCGAACGCAGCAAGACAATCGAGTACGAGAGTTTAGCTTGGTTTGGCGAGACGGTCTTGAACGTGTACTCGTTAACAAGCCATCTACGATCCTCGATCATCATCCTAAGCCGATAAGCAAGGCGTCC
This sequence comes from Fusarium sp. NRRL 66739, assembly GCA_021655895.1. Lineage (NCBI taxonomy): Eukaryota > Fungi > Ascomycota > Sordariomycetes > Hypocreales > Nectriaceae > Fusarium > Fusarium sp. NRRL 66739. The sequence goes on from JAJJWO010000075.1 coordinate 17,632, forward strand.
CAGCTCCTCATCTCGCTCATCGTCTCCTTCCTGGTAAGAGTCGTAGCCAGTGTGGATCCGTGTTGCCCAGTCTGCAATCAGAAATGAAATGGCACTTGACAAGTGAGGGTCTTCGTTGCATTTGTTCTGAACATGCTCTAGAACGACTCGATAGGGGCCAGTCCAGCCTACTAAATGTTCCACTTGGTTCTTGTGTTCCAAGGCTTGATTGGCAACATCAGCAAGATATCGAGACAGGTCATCGGCATCGTTGCCCTCGGAAGAGCTCGCGAGTTTTTTAACATGAGAACGGAGGCGCGAGATGGCAGCACTCAACCCGCCCAAGAACTCCAGTGCCATGTTCTTGGCTGGAGCCGCCGTTTTGGGGGCTTCGAAGAGCTGCACCATCATGATCATTAAGAGACGAAGCAGGAGTTCAGCCGACGGCCAATCTGGCGAGTCAAGACAGGTGGTGAAATCTTCGACAAAAAGATCAAGCAAGTTTCGATAAGGTGTGTCGCCCGATTTGGTTGAGCCGATGGCGCGCGTGACGATGAAGTTCACCACGTAAGATGCATTTCGCTGCGCAGCATCTGAGAGCGGAGCAGCCGAAAGCTCGAGATCCTTGATGGCAACAGCATGTTGCTTGGCACCTTGTATTTCATCCTTGATCGAGGAAACAAACTGCTTGGCCCCAGGTGCGCGCCCATCATCATCGGAACCTTCCTCCTCGTCACCGTTGATGTCTCGCAACAGTCTATTACGGTGGTGATTCTTGGTATTGTCTACTCGCCCAGAACTTGCTTGGATCAACCTCATGATCAAGGCTGAGACAGGTTGGATGCTGCCTCCGTCGGAGAGCTTGAACTGCCGAGCACTTTGCTTCCCGACCGGTAACTTCTCGAGGGATGTGAGAATTTCATCAATGATGCCTTGACGTTGTTCAGGCTTGATCAAGAAAATCTGAGAAAGCATGTCCATTGCCACGGAACGGAGTCCGTCAAACTTTTGGACTCCGACCACAGAGTCTTTTTCGAAATATGCATTCTCCATAAAGATGAGACGAGATGCGGTATATTCAAGGGAGTTGATGACAGACTCGGAAAGCTCGATCTTGGTAACGAGCTCGGCCAGCAATGCGAACAACTTCTGACAGCAAAGGAAAATTGCTGTGATGGGTTTTTTGTTCTTGGAGAGCAGTTTGAAGACACCAGAGGAAGAACCCGATGGGCGTAGCTCTACCAGAGGCATGACGATATCCTCCGTGACTTTCCTGAACATGTCGGCACTTCTCTGGATAATGGTTTCCGAGTAAAGTTGCTTGTCCTCTCTACCACCTGAGAGAATACGCAAACATGTTCGAGCCGACTTCAACATCGTTTCCACCTCTGGAAGCTGTTGAACCCATGCGTCAACGGCATCCTCAGTCCAAGTCTCGCCAACCCGTATCTCTAGGCTTTCAACTTGTTTCAAGCTGGCATCACTCAGCTTCATGATGTGAACCAGATGCTCCACAGGAACCCGGTCAAAACATCTTAGAAGAATAGTCTTCTGGATCGCACCATGCATTTTCTGTTGCGAAGAGGCGGTCATAGCGACCTCTTGATCTGGCGTCATGGAAACGATATGATCATGGCCAGGCTCATCTGTAAGTACTCGTCCTACCGAGTTAAAAACATCGCGTACAAGCTTGTCAAGTGCGTGGAGGGCTGCCTCGCTTCGCTGACGCTGGTCGAGGCTCTCCCCAATCGGACCTTGACTGCCAGATTCATCTTGCTTGCGAACTGACAGGTGATGTGGATCCTCCGGTCTCTCCTCGATTTCAAGATACTCTTCACGATTGATATTCGCAAGAGGAAGTTCGATTCGAAACGCGCCGTTTTGATTGGCACCGGGAAGATGTTGAGTAGGCAATTGAGTGTTGGTTGCTGAGGACTGTGGGGTCGGCTGTACCTGTTGCATTTGCTGGGCAGCAGGGGGCGGAGCTTCATGTTGGGTCACGTCCGACACTTCAATGTATGTGGATGGATCAAACTGTCTCTTAGACGGTATGGCAACTTCAATCCTAACAGAGTTCGACCGATGTGCCTGAGCATTTTGCGCTGGGAGACTATGCGGTTGCGGGGGGTTCGGTGAGTTAATCGAGGACGAACGTTGCTTAGGAGTTGGGTGGCCCCCAGCATGGCCGTTTATCTGTTTCGTCTCGGAAACGACAGGTTTCGTCGCTTTGAAGTAGCCTCCCACTTTATCGAAGACTGTTCTCGTGATCGGCGACAGTTTGTCGGCAAGGCTTTTCCCGGTTGGAGTGGTTGAATTTGTCCTTGAAACGGCGGAAAACTTGCTATTCGTCATGGGTCAGTACATCACCAATACTGTGCGCATCATATATTCCGTACTAGTGAGTTCGCTGGCTAGCCTTGATGTCCTGAAGGACATGATCAACAGCCTGCTTAACGTTGCGCGGCATCTGGTGTTGGCCGGCGGCTTCTTCGTTTAGGCTGTTGAACTCGTGGTCTTGGAAGAGATCGGTAAGGGGAAGAGCAGGAGAACCGGAACCTAGAATGGGGTCTGGAATGATATCTAACTAGAGTAAGAATGAGAGTGCCTCGAGATGCGATAAGGACTGACCAGAAATGAACGGGATCGTTGTGGTTTGTGGTGCGTAGGGCAGAGCTTCTTGTAGCGTAAAAGGACGAGATATGCTAGGATTCGAGTCCGCAGCCCCCCTTTGGGCAAGCAGCCCATTCGGGGGATTCCCGTGTTTATTGGGATGCATGTTGTTCATTCTCGCACGCTTCGATAGGCCGGTTCATCACATAGTTCGAAGGGAAAGAGCAAACAGGCGACGGCGCATCGGGACTTGGCTAGGTAGAGTGCGTGATGAAGAAGACACACTCGGAGCGCTTGGTCGTAGGGATGTCTTCAGGTAGATGCGTCCGAGAAAGGATTGTCGGGGAGAAAAAACGGTGTATCAAACGTAGCCAAGCATTGCTGCCCACTTGAGTGAAGGTAAACCGCGAGGTCGTAGCTTGGGGAAACTAGGAAACCAACAGCCTCGCGAGCTTTCCTTGGATGTTTGATTGACAGTAATGGCCCGTGCGCTCAGGTACGCCACCAGTCGGCGTTTGTTCCTATGGACCCACTTTGGCCTTGCCAGTTTTTCCGAAGGACCCTGGCGAGTCTCGTTTGAGCTATCCATGGCTTGGCTTGGCCAAATCTTTGTCTCTGAATTTTGTCGATCCTGCGCATTCCCAAGAAACATCTTTCGATTGTGTCAAGCTTGGCCCATCAATACACAATGTCTGCGATTGGAACCCTCGTATTCTGTACCGATTGCGGTAATCTTTTGCCCGCGACAAAGGGTACCCAGAGAAACGTCTTGCGCTGCGAGTGCTGTGGTGCTGAGAACCCAGGTTTGTTTGCTTCTGGAGCGCATCTTGGTGACACGTTTAACTCGTTTGCCCAGATACCGGATCAAAGACCACCGTCACGCAAACGAAGCCCGCCGATTTCCCGTCTTTCCTAAGACAAAAACTGCAGTCAAGCGTTCAGGCCGTTGAGAAGCACAATCTGCAAACCGAAAGCACCGCGCACGAAACATGCCCCAAGTGCGGACGTGAGGAGGTCAAGTACACTAATGTGCAGCTGCGCGGTGCAGACGAAGGCTCAACTGTCATCTACATTTGCGACTGCGGCAACTCGTGAGAAACCCGGCATCCTTTCTATTGATATGATCTAAACTTTTTTTTAGGTGGCATGAAAACAACTAGACGTAATACTCGACAATGCGAGCGAATTCATAAATCATGCTGCAGTTCCTGCAGTCTCGGGAATCAAGGCATATTCGGTCTCTCCACCCTTCTCATACTCGGCGATGTCTAGCGCAACGATGCAGCTCTCTCGAACGACCTTTTCCTTGTCGTTAAGGAATTTTCTTAGGATATCTTCAACACCATCTTCTTCGCCAAGGCTTCCTAGCGCCTCAGCCGCCTCGTGTCGAACCATGCTGGCCTCGTTGACATCACTCAGCGCTTCAGTGAGAGCAGGAATGGAAGCGGGGTGCGATAGTTGGCCGAAAACGAAAGCAATCTCATGACGAAACAGAGCAGACGAGTCGGCAAATCCTTTGGCAAGAGCAAGGACGGCTGGTGTAGCAGTAGGCAAATCGGGAGGCGAGGCGAGGTCTCGAAGGGCGAACATGGCGCGGTATCGTAGGAAGAGGGGCAGGCTTGTGTCCATGAGTTTTCGGCCAAGCTCTTCAACTTCTGCCTCCTTTTCGGATTCGGGCATCGGGGGCGCGGGGTCGATAGAGGCAAAATCACTAGAGAATAATGTTAATCAAGGGGCAACCCAAGACATGATTTGACAAACCTTGGGCGCAACTTCTCCTGTCGTCGCTCCTCTGAGTTTTCCCATTCGATACGTTCAATCGCAATTTCGCAAGTCTCGATAATGCTAATGTCCTCCTCCTTGCGATCGCGGTACTCGCGGAGAATATCCAAGTTGTCTGTCCAGCCAAGGGCTCCTAGGGCTTCGGCGGCTTCGTGACGGCACATGGGGTCCTCCTTCAGGTCCGCAAGGACCTGACGGAGAGGCTTAACGGCAGCAGTGTTGCCAGTCTGACCGAGACAGTAGGCAAGCTCGTGCTTGAGTAGAGCAGAGGGTGAAGCAAAGCCGGCGGCGATGGCCTCGATGGCTGCGATCCTTGTAGCGTCATCGTCCGAAGTGGTCGCAACGTGCTTCAGGGAGAAGAGGGCGCGAAAGCGGATGGGAAGAGGTGTGTCCTCGGAGCAGAGTGATTTCTTCAGGCTCAGAACCGTGGAGTCGGCCGAGGTGGAGTTCACTTCCGGTGTAACAGCAGAAGGCGACATTTTGGGCTATCAGGATTATTCTTGATGGCGATGGCAGTGTGCCGCGAAGTCAGGTCAGAATAAATTCTTCGCGGGGTGAGGGCTTATCTTATCAATGACAAACTACCCCGCCGCCGTACCAAGACAAAGCATAGGTAACTCTTGCAACAACTATAACTTATTACCACTGAAAACATAACATAGAAAATATATCAAAGTACTCCTGAAACACTAAGGGACTTGATTATATTATATTCTAATATGAAAAATAATTATATACATAGAGAATATTATTTTAAAAGTAAAGTACTTAATATTAGCCTTATTAGGTAGTCTAAGGTATTATTATTTAAACCCAGTGCTAAATCGAAGTCAAGCAATATTTAGACATATCAGAAACACCAGATTTAAACCCATAACGTTCGGGAATTCCCAGATCTATTAATTTGATTATAATTTATAATATATAAGCTGTTCTGGGTGATGGCTCGGAGGAGGGATGTGCTGTAAGCTTTGGCCAGACAACACTTGGGCTTGTCCGGCGTCTTGGGATGTTAATATCGGAGGTTACCATGGCCGGAGCGGAGAGGAACAAGTAGCAGTGTAATTAATCCGAGTCGTCGAGGTTCTTCCCTTATGGAAAATCGCTGGGGTGACCGATTACTGTAAGCCAAGAATAAGTGAATGAGTGAGCAAGTGTCTCTGCGGGAGATGATAGCAGATTCCACGAGGTCTTGGAACCACAATCCAATGCCTGACTGTGAGGATACTGATCTTGTAGGGGTTGTTATGACTTCCTAGGGTCTCTGACGGAAGGGCGCGCGGCGAGGTTGGTTTACCTGAACGCCTTCTTCATCTTCATAGCCGTGGAGTCCAAGGTCAGGCCTTTCTTGTTGACCCAGCGGCATAGACTAATCACGCTTGGTCATGCCTTTCTGGAGCAGAGCCTGTTGATGGTGTTGTAGAAAGCAACTGAATATTAGGCATCACCCTTAACAGCACATCCAGAACCATTGTGCTGCTGCTATTTATGCCGTAGGTATTGCTGGGGCTGCTTGCACTGATGCTCATGAAACACTGTCTTCATAGATCTTGGCGCGGGGGGATAGTCGTCGTTGCTCAAAGTTTATGCTTAGCAGGAGTGAACGAACTGTAGCCGGCAGGTCTTCTGCGTCTTCGTCTTTGTGAAGGACGATGTTGATGTTGCTATCACTCGAGCAATGTCCTCTCTAACCTGGGCAAACTGTATCATACCCCTTTTGTTGTCCTCCCTTCCTCGAGGGGCCTTTGCGTGTATCGAATCTTGTTCTCAGACCGCGTAAGCGCCGCGAGCAGCGTCGCAACCGTGACGGTCCTAGGCGGTTAGGTAGAGCCTCAAGCAATATCTTCATTGATCACGAGCGTCAGTGCAAGAAGCCGAGAAGGATCTTACGTCACCATCGCAAACAGTCCTATCAAAGAGCCATCACACTGAGGCCACGAGGCCAAAGATTGCTACGAGAAGAAGAAGAGAGAGGCTTCATACAACTGCTATTACCCCTGGCGTTAAGATGTTTCGTCAACGCCATGAGCAACAATAAATACCTCGGCTTGTATCAATTGCCAGCATTCTTTCACAGCGCGACCCGTCGATGGTTTGCGCTTGGTCAAATAGGTATTGGGCCCAGGAAACGAAACTGGGTAGTAGATGCTGATAAAGCAAGAACGGGTTAAATGAGGCTAAAGACTAATTCTTCGTGATTTGGAGGGCAGGGGGAGAGGAGCCAGTAACTATATCCTTACTGAGTACTATAGTTGATGGACCTAATTAGGTATGTTTATTCCAACTCTAGTCAACATATGAAGTCTCTATGCTATAGAGGATAATGCTGGGTACTTAAATTCAGCTACATGTCCTGCGCCCTATCGTCAAAGGTATGTTACCGTCCAAATTCAGCTCTTTTTGACAGGCTATCGGAGAGGTATCATCTCCTCGAAAAGGCGCTCGGCATTGGACGAATAGAGGCCTAACACGACGTAGCACGCCTGGTCATCTCTGTCACTGCCTCAGTCTCGTTGAATCTTTGTACTTGGACTCTCATTGTTCGAAATGGACAATCGCCAAACCATTAAATGTTCCAAATTCGATATCACTCAGACGTGGCTGGATACCCTGACAACAATTAAGTCTACTGTATTCCTACTAGTCAAGCACTTTCGCCCTGTTCAACAAGCCGGCATGTCTACAGGGCTAGAGGCGACTCGTGGCTCTTTGGCATCAGGCAAAACTGGGAACTCGCCTCGATTACTAAACAGGTATATTAGAGCATTTGTCTCGTTATTCATGCAAAGGGAGATACACTGCTTACATGGGCCGTCGACGCAAGCGATGACTGCCACCATCAGCACCACCGCCGCCAAAGTTAATGTAAAAATTCGAGTTCATCTATATGTATGCTATTACCCATTACACGCAGACTTTCAATGTCGGATATAGGAGAACTAACATACAGAAGGTATCTCTTCAAATGGTTCCTCTTGCTTCTTCCTGGGAAGATCAGATAAATGAGTTGATGGCAGAGCAAAGGGAATACGCTTTCAAACCAACAGTTAAAACCACACGACAGTACGACGCCCTTTCCAAAATTGCTCATTAGCATACTCCGGATCCTTTGACCAGTTCGCCTGGAAGGACCTGCAATCCGATGCTGAGAATCTGGACAGCACAACCAGCATAGACTTGGCTGTTGGTACCTCGTCAGCTCGTTGCCATCAGACTCGCTACCTATAGGACTAAGCGCTGGTGCTATAGCCACCGTTATCAACAATACCGATCCCTCAAGTGAATCATGAACCATAAAATGACACAATATACTTAACAGTAGGAATGGTCATCTATGATATCGACAAAAGGCAGTACGACTGGCTTCGGCAAACGGTCTCTTTGATGCTTTGAGCGAACACCTTAGCGAATCAACAATTGCCATCTGCATTATACATTCGAGGCGGGATCTTCATCCTCTCTCCGCCCTCAAGTGCAATACCCCGCGATGCCGAACGACCACAACCATATGTGGTCACAGACACGATCACACGATGGATAACAACGACAATGACAAAGCGGTAGCCAGGTATTCAAGGGAACACTCGTGAAGCGTCAGGCAATAATCTCTGACCAGCGGACAAGACTGAGATTACGACTAATAAGCCAAACCTCTAAACAACTTGCCACCTGGATGGGAGAATAACTGTGGGTATTTAAGAGTCTGCCTATTAGGATTATATCTTGGTAACAAAGAAATTACTTAATAAGTTTGGTTATATAGCCAAAGATTAATGCGAAGAAGGAGGTAGTACCTGCTTATCGAGCAGGAGAAGGACATAGAGATGGACGCCTAGGGAGTTTTTCCTCTTTAGATGTCTAAAGCGTTCGCGGTGAATAATATGTACACCACCTACTATATTTAAGGTCTTATGTATCAATATTTACTATAAAAATTTAATAAGAGACTTAATATATAGGTAGCTACGATGTAGTGTCTCTTATTTGACCTATAGGTACTAAGCCATGCCCATAGAATTTGCCTAACACCTAAGGTTCTTTAGCAAACTGCGACTGAACGAAGTCGGCAGCAAAGCTTCGACCATATCAACCTACCTTATGCACCAATAGAAACTCGTAGCGACTTCGGCGTCTTAATTACATTCCACAAAGTTGTTGTTTCTGTAAATGCGAAACTACCGAACTAATATATCATCTTACTTGAGTGTATACTCATAAAGTCAATAAATAAGGCGCACATGTCATTAGATAGTTGATTTTCTATCTTTTTTCTATCTTATGAGTTCCATAACTTGTTCATGTAAGTATAAAACTCCGCGGCGATGCATCACCCGACGCTTTCTAAGCAGCGAATCAGCGTGGACGCTTTTAGATGGATGCTTACTTACCCTAGCACCATACCTAGATCTATCTCAATAAACCTAACTTCTGCTCAACCTCTTTTACTCAATCATTACTTATTCAGACAAGACTCTTTGCCTTGACCAAATTCGATATTATTTTCTTCTTTGCTTAGTGGCTAATTTTGTTATTTTGTTAGAAGACGCTATCCAAGACTGGCAAGAGTCATTATTAAGCTTCGGCGCTCACATCGCCACATCCGACTCGAGCCTCTCTTCCTCCTTCAACACAATTTAACAGCACAACCACCATGGCACCATCTCTTGAAGCGTCAGAGCCCGTCGACGACGTTTTCGCCAACCCTATCAAGCAGAAGCCGCAGCTCGTCGCGCCCGAGCCTCAGAACTGCGTCGGCCCGGACTCGCAGCAGGCCGGCAAGGCGGACTCATGCGCCGGGTGCCCGAACCAGGCTATCTGCGCATCGGCGCCAAAGGGCCCGGATCCTGACATCCCCATTATCTCGGCGCGCCTGGAGAATGTCAAGCACAAGATTCTCGTCCTAAGCGGCAAGGGTGGCGTGGGCAAGAGCACGTTCACATCGCTGCTGGCGCACGCCTTTGCGACAAATCCAGATAGCACCGTGGGCATCATGGATACAGATATCTGCGGACCCAGCATCCCCAAGATGATGGGCGTCGAGGGCGAGACGGTGCACGTTAGCGGTACAGGATGGTCACCTATCTGGGTCATGGACAACCTCTCCGTCATGAGTATCCAGTTTCTACTACCGAACAAGGACGACGCCGTCATTTGGCGGGGTCCCAAGAAGAATGGTCTCATTAAGCAGTTTCTCAAGGATGTGGAATGGGGCGACCTTGACTTCCTGCTTGTCGACACACCGCCAGGCACAAGCGACGAACATCTCAGTGTCAACTCATTTCTAAAGGAGAGCGGAATTGACGGCGCCGTCATGGTCACGACACCGCAAGAAGTCTCACTTCTGGACGTACGCAAAGAGATTGATTTTTGCCGCAAGGCTGGCATTCGGATATTAGGTCTTGCAGAGAACATGAGCGGCTTTGTATGCCCCAAGTGCTCAATCGAGAGCGAGATCTTCAAGGCGAGCACAGGCGGCGGGCGCGCACTGGCTGAGGAGATGGGCATCCCCTTCCTAGGATCAGTGCCTTTGGACCCCAGGATTAGGATGGCGTGTGACTACGGAGAGAGCTACTTTGACTCGTTCCCAGATAGCCCGGCATGCCTCGCGTTTCAAGGAGTGGTAAAGAACGTTGCGACGCAGTTGGGACTGGATGCCCAGAATGTGCTGCCGGACGAATAGGCTGGTCTTTCAACGTTACGCTGTTATGTAGATCATGATATATAGACTTTTCTGCCACGCCATATTCTCCTGCTCATATATTTCGCGTCGTTATTACTCGGATTTGAGCTTGTCGGGAATCTCCTCCAAATCATCCGTCGACTCGATGTCAATAATCCGTCCGACCTCGGCCGTGTTGCGCATGAGCTCCTTGGCGCCGGCGTAGAGCATTCGAATCTCAGCGTTACATGTGACGGGGAGGTAGAAGAGAAGCACGTAAGGCACAGATAACCGTCCGTCGCCCTGGATAGTATTAGTATCGTGAGCTGGTGTGGATATATAGTCGGACGTACCATGGTCAGAGGGTAACTCAGGAGGACGAAGCGCGGGGCATGGTCGGGAAGGTCGTCGGCAATCTCGTCGAGGGATGTGTAAACGGTCTTGTCCTCGTCTTGTCTGATCTCGTATGTGTTCTTATCGATCAGGTCTAGAGGAGGAATGGTCAGTGGACGCGCCCAAGACCATCTACGGCATCAACAAGAGACGTACATACAAATAACGGCTTGAGGACCTTTGGCCCGGGAGGTAGTAAGGCGAAACTTGCGGAGATGGTCCTTGGACTCTCCAGAAAAGGTGTATAGTCGAGATTCGGATGCCTGTGCATATTGTCTGTCAGTGGGTGTGTTGGAGAGAATAAAGAAGGGGAGGTGATTATACCATTGTGAAGCTTAGCTCGAAATCTAAACAAAGAGGTAAAAGAGCTGTTATGTAGCTATCTTGAAGCTGTAGTAGTTAATGATCGTAAGTTGGTGAGCCCCGCCATTATGGATGAAAGCAAACCCAACGCCGCCCCCACATTGTCTGGTCCCGCCATCGTCTAAACGTCATCCGAAACCGACGACATCGGAAGAGGCGGGCATATCATCACATTCTCTCAAGCTTCTTATATCGCTTTTTATATCGCTTATCCATGTTCTCCCGCATATCTCAGGTCACAAAGCATCTTTCTGCTCCCGCGTCAACCAGCATCAGACGATTTGCTTCCCCGAGAATCATGGCTCCTGTATCGGCGGACGAGCGTAACACGCGCACCATCTCCACGGCCGCCTGCTTGATCATTGGCGATGAGGTTCTTGGCGGAAAGGTAACACGTCAATTGCATTTGTATACCGAGATCTTGCTAACATTATATACTTAGACTGTTGATGTGAGTAATGCCGGTATACGGCCAGAGACGATATTGACCCAACCTAGACCAACTCTGCTTATTTTGCGAAATGGTGCTTCAACCTCGGAATTGTAAGTTTAACTATTACTCATGCAGAACATTACTAAGTGGATATAGAGCTTGAAGCGGATTGAGGTTATTGAGGATGATGAAGGCGAAATTGTCGAGGCTGTTCAAAGGATGAGTGACCGCTACGACTTTGTCGTCACCAGGTAAGGTCTTCGACAGTATCGTCACTAGAACAAACAGCTAACAAAACTCAGTGGCGGTATTGGACCTACGTAAGAAGTCATCCAGAATTCAGGTCTGCATACACTGACATCTCAGACACGACGATATTACATACCAATCTATCGCCAAGGCCTTTAACCTACCTCTCAAACTACATCAAGAAACCTTTGAAAAGATGAAGCGGCTGTCCAAGTCTCATCCCAACCAATCCAAGTTTGACTGGGACGTCGACTCCCCCGCCAGGAGGGCAAAGCTACGCATGGCCGAACTACCGACGGATGAGTCCCGGGATCTCAAGAAGCAGGCACTCTTCCCTAACGAGGAACTCTGGGTGCCAGTGTCAGTGGTCAATGGAAACATCCATATCCTACCCGGTATCCCCCGACTCTGTAAGTGATGTTTTTGGGCTACGCCTATTCCCCGCTAACGAGCAACAGTCCAGGGACTCCTCGAAGGCTTGAAGCCTTACATCCTACCACGACTAACTGATCCTGAAGGCAAGGGAACACACAGAATTCTATTCGCTACGCCTCTGCCTGAAAGCGGTGTTGCAGACTATCTCACCACTCTGGCGGCCAAGGTCGAGCCCAAGGGTATCAAGGTTGGAAGTTATCCTCGCTGGGGTAAAGACCACAACACAGTCACTCTTGTCGGTAGGGACTTGGACTACCTTGAAAGTCTAGTTGAGGAAGTGGAAGCTGGTATCCAGGGCATGCGAGTTGCTGCCGAGAGTGACGACGAAGAGTCACCTAAGAAGACGAAAAAGGATGCGACAGACAAGGCAGACCAGGATACAGCAGAGCAGGTTGTTAAGGAGCCGTGAGAGCTCATAAGAGCAAGCATTCCCTTTTATTTAGTATACTGGTAGAGTGTGACGGTAGCTTTAGCTGTAGCGATCGGTTACGAAGGGCATTTGTTGGATAGACCGCCTGTTCGTGTTATATCCTTGAATATATGTAGATGGCGGTTATAGAGGATTTGGTGCTTCTTCGGCAATTTAATTGACCAACCCCAGTCGTCATTACCGTCCCGGAACCTTGCTTTCGGTGGATAGCAACTGGGTCTGTAGACTAACGTCGATCTTGGCAATTTTCGTTTAATGGGTTGCATCGGTCAGCCGACACTGGCAGACTGGGTATGGCTTCAAATACTCGTCTAAGTCGCGATCCCTCGTAGCATTTACCGACGGACACGGTACTGCGTATATTACTACCACCTGATGTTGCTAGAAGTGTACCAAGGATCGTCGTCTATCAGATAAAACATTCTTGCCAGCACATAACACATGTCTTGTGCATCCTGGCACAACACAGAGTACTTTTTTATTTTTATTTTTATTTAGCTTGGTAAATGTTCCATCAGATTGACTTTAAAGCTGGGCGGCTTTTAGACCGATCTGCGCTTCAAGGTAGCCGAGACAAGACATTGAAGCGGAGTTATGTTAAGTCTCATTTCCCAGGGCCTAGGGAGCCAGACCTTGGCATCAAGTCGGAAAAGTCTGCCTTCCGAAGACTTCAAATCGTATGATTGAAGCAGAAGAGGGGTTGGCACCTTTGTTACATTGCAGATCGCCAACTGAACACTGACATCGATGTGACACTCGCGTGGGAATCTAGGAAGTAATTCGCGTGTCGTACAATGGCGTTCTCTGTTTGGAAGCTGATTCGAGGTTCTCTCCTCGAAGGAACCTGGGGTGCGTTGAGACTAGGGATGTTGGCGGCGAACGAGGTGGAGGTGGAGACGGAGGAATTGACGATGGCAAGCCTCGTGAGATGATCAGCACCGAGGTCCCAACGTTAGGCCAGGAACGGGCCTGGGGGGAAATTGAGAAGTGTCGTGATAGTCATCTTGGCGTGTAGAGCTAGACCTGAATGCAATCTGCTGAATAGGGGTTGCTAGGAGCTGGGTGCATGACCCAGGTGATCCTAGAGTGTCGCTAACTCAGAAATTCCACAGACGATTTCAGGTGGATCGTGGGATGGTGGAGACTGCGCTGGCCTGGAAGACGTCATTGTTCTAGAAACCGACGAGAGACATGGCGTTGAAGGTGGTGATGGTGTATTTTTATGGTTTCATCGCTCTGGCATACATCCCTAGTCGGCCGAGAGGATTCAGTTCGGTGCTCCTTCCGAACGTGAGGATTTATGTAGTATAGGTACTCCGTATCGATAGTTAATGGCGTAACTGTACTGACAGTATCGATGATAATGATGCTCAACTTAGATCTAAGGAACTCGACGGAGTTCAATGAAGCTTGCTGCGGGGTCACGTGGGTGCTGCAGCTTTGACAAGCAGCTGGAGCCTGTACATTGACCTAGAATTCCAGCCGCATTAGGTAGTACCTACTCCGTAGCAATTCCTCCCTTCCTCTTTAAGCATCTTCCTCAACAACGTCACGTTTACATGATATAAACAGATACGTATTCGGGAAAATATCAAATATCAAATATTCGCATGGGAGAAATTTAGAGCATCTCTCAACCGCACCTGGTCTTCTAGGGCTGGTGGCATGTAGTCGCTCGCTTCATGGAGCGAGTGGACGTGTCTACCTACCCGTGAGGGTTCGGCCTCGCAATCGGCATCAGAAATAGCAGGGTCTCGCCAGCCGGTTCGGCGTTTGTTTTAGATTCCTTTGGGAAGATGGGAAGTCCTGCGGAGATTATGGCGGAACAGTTGAGCGTGGTGCGCTACGCGGCCAAGGCCATGGTCTTCGCCGAACAAGGAACACCACTAACGATGGAATGTTGCGGCCCTAGGGAAGTGCCGTTGCGGATCAGACAGGCATACTAGATTGCCAAGAGAAGATATCGTATCTACAGCAACTAACCACGATAGTCTTCCTGCCAGTCATCAGTTGCTGGCTGGTATTGGGGACTAAAACTAACAACGATGTCAAGTATCTATCATGTATTGTATATTGACTGTGGTTGATGCGCCCGAGTTAGCAGACCTTAAGCTCGCCGAAGTCGTGTAAGCGATGCAAACCGCGGCGCCAATGACATTCGAACAGGCTTATGGTAGGATTGAATTACAAACTTGGTGAGATGGGGATTTGACCTTGCCAAAGGAAGGATACAACATTTGGGTCGTCTATCATCCTGGCCCCCATCTAAACCCCTACCCAGTAATGGACCCTTTCAGCCTATACGTTGTACTGTCACATCTTCAACCACCTCAAACGCACCAACGCTAGTAACACAACGATCGTCTACCTTAATAAAGCGGCTGGTTGCTACCTTGTAGCCCTGCATTGTTACGATGTACAGTCTGTAGCATGCAATGTATGGATATGGGATGACAACGCAAGCCACGGGCGTGATGTACTATCATGATAGCTCCCTTATGTCTGCATCTCAATGCTCGGTGAGACACCAACGGACATGTAAAGAGCTGGATCTCTGGATCTCATGAAATTCACGCATTAGTGACTTCCAAACCACTCCCATCCGCAGGCTGGACGTTGTCTAAAGTCTCAGTATACGCCAAGAGCGTGTATCCAGCCCCGGCATTGATTGCGGCAACGGGTGGTAGTAGAAGCTCGTCGCTATTATCATGGACTCTGTGTACGCCCTGTCTCGGAGGACCATGATCCTGGGCCCTGGATTGGATTCTGGTCTAATCTGTAGACTAGTTAAGATTAAGAGCGCTGGAGCTTGTTCAACTTGTCACCCCATTCTACAGGCACCAGGGGAACACATAGGCTATGGTGCTTGCAGGGTATATTCCTAGCTGAGTCATGAACAGAGATGTTGATCTAAAAGATGTTAAGATCGAGACTCGCAGAGACGGCTGACCATAACCGCTAAGATGAAGCATGTCATTATCGGGTTTAGCAAATCGAGAAATGCTTTCTTGTCCCTCCTGTTGGCTGAAGAGTACACAAGACGCGGCTCGGTCTTGTGATGTTGGCGCTTGGGCCACGAGCTCGTTATTGGATGTTGAGTCGGGTGATGAGATGTCAAGTC
The DNA here is from genome assembly GCA_021655895.1 of Fusarium sp. NRRL 66739. Classification (NCBI taxonomy): domain Eukaryota; kingdom Fungi; phylum Ascomycota; class Sordariomycetes; order Hypocreales; family Nectriaceae; genus Fusarium; species Fusarium sp. NRRL 66739. Next base: position 33,086 of record JAJJWO010000075.1, read on the forward strand.
GGTGATAGCAAGCGCTTGAATGTACCAATTTAAGTAATGACTGCATGCCTGGGCGTAAACGGGTCAATGAATGTTCAGATATTCGAACTCGCGCAACAAGTCAAGAAAACCCATGATTTCTTGGCGAGCGGATACGGAAGGACAGGCAACTATCCTGCCCCGTCTTGTTTATATAGTTATGATTAATACCTGGGTATCCATCGATTGGCAAACAAACAAGACAGGATGTCAGTCGCAATAACATGTCGGCCTCATTCACGCGAAAATGGCCATAGCTTGTCCGGACCTAATGGCCGGGGTCACGGCGCCGGCGTCATTAGGGGTCGCTCCGGAGTCCATTTCCTGCCTTAGCGAGCAAGGCGATGGAGATGTCAGAACGGGCTAATTTGTTCTACGAACCACAGCTTAAAAGAAGCGCGCGCGGGGGAATAGTTTGAGAGCAGAGGCTGACAAAGAGAAGAGCTGTTGGTGCACCCTTTGGAAACCGGCGGTTGGTGTTGATCGAGGTGACAAGAGACCCTGGCAGACAAATTAGCACCTCCAGGCTCCAGGGACCATCCCATTGACCCCTATTTCACCCACTTCTGCTGCTACCCCGTCACCCTCTTTACTGTGTACTGTACTTTAGTTTGTGATAGAAGCTGGCAACTATACCTACTCATGCGCACGATGTCGGAACACAAGTATGCGGATACAGTACGGTGAGAAGCAGAAGCTGCGCGAGACAAGGCGTGCAGAACATCATGCACAATCAACTGCAAAGAGCACGCTACGGTGTGCGTACGATTGGCAGACCCCAGGGTTCCATAAGAAATGACCGGTCTCACCTAATAAGCGCCCTTTAAGCGTTATTATATAAAATTAAAATAAAATATTTAAAATTTAAATTCTATCTCTATTAAATAATAGATTTTTTATAGATTATAATTATAT